>APFE031237359.1:135231-187758 GCA_000404065.3 Pinus taeda
AAGGTTTTGCATAGAAGGAAGGGGTCTATTATGAGGAAACTTTTGCCCCCACAGCAAAATGGGCCACCATCCGGACACTCTTTGCACTAGCAGCTCAGAACGGTTGGAAAGTCCATCAAATGGATGTAAAAACTGCCTTCTTAAATGGATATCTAAAAGAAAATGTTTTTATGTCCCAGCCTGAAGGATTTGCTGTGAAAGGACATGAACATAAAGTATGCAAACTTTTGAAGTCCTTGTATGGCCTCAAACAAGCATCACGAGCCTGGTATGAAAAACTAACTGAGCATCTTCTGAAACTCAACTTCAATCATTTTGATCTTGATGATGCAACTTTATTTGTCAAGAAAGTTGGCAAACAGTTGTATATCTTGTGGTATATGTAGATGATCTTTTAATGACAGGGAACAATGAAAGCTATATTGCATCCATAAAGAAAGAATTGGGAAAAAGTTTTGAAATCACTGATTTGGACTATGTTCATTATTATCTTGGCATTGAAAAAATCCAACATCCAAAGTCCATATTTCTTTCTCAAATGAAATATATTGGAGATTTGTTGAACAAGTTTGGCATGACAGAGTGCAATCCCCTTACTACTCCAATGGAACAAAACTTAAAGCTCACATCTATTGAAGGAAAAGAATTTGAGGATGCAACAAAGTATAGACAGCTTGTAGGAAGTCTCAACTACCTGACTACTACCAGACCTGACATTTCGTTTGATGTTGGAATCCTCTCTAGGTTTATGCAAAAGCCTTGTGAGGGATATTGGTCTGCTGCAAAAAGAGTTGTAAGGTACTTGAAGGGAACTCAAGACTTTGGAATCAAGTATACACAGGTGGACAACTTCAGCTTCATTGGATACTCTGATTCAGACTTCGATGGAGACAAAGAAACTGGGGTATCTACTTCAGGATATGCTATGAGTCTTGGATCATGAGCTATCTCCTGAAGATCACACAAACAATCAGTTCCAGCAGATTCCACAACAGAAGCAGAATACCTGGCAGCTGCTGAAGCAACAAAAGAAATTGTGTGGCTCAGGAAAATTCTTGAAGATTTGCACGTAAAACAAGTACAATCAACTCCACTCATGTTTGACAATACCTCTGCAATAAAGTTGGCCAAGAACCCAAAGTTCCATGATCGAACGAAGCACATCAATACTAAATATCATCTGATTCGACGTCATGTTGAGGTCAAAACAATCCATCTCCGTCATTGTTCCACAAATGAGCAAATTGCAGACATCTTCACCAAAGTGTTTGGAAGAAAAAAGATTGAACGATTCAGAATGATGCTTGGACTCACCAACATCCCTTCAGATTAAGGGGGGAATGTTGACACCTAATCCTTGTGATTGGGTAAATATGTAAATAAATAAATAAGAAATATGGACAGTCATCGAGGGATGAACTAAACTCTCTCCCTCATATATATAATGAAGACCTACCTGATGGAATAAAACAGTCGAATCATTTTTGCCTTATGGAGTTACTCCCTGGCCTGACAAGCCGACAACCAACAACCCCTGACAACCACTTGTGTAGTCGATATATTGTGCCATTTGATCTCTGCTCCTTGAACCAATTGTATATCCCCTTGCCCATCTATTGAGAGCATATGTTCGAAGGTGGGCGCTCCAATCCTAAAGGTATGTTTTTCATTGTGCGATCGAGTGCTTATGCTTGTTTTTTCTTGGGCACTTTGTTCATGGATTTTTGGGTGACTTGAATGAAGGGTTTTTAATTTAGTTTTGTTCCCTCACCTTAAATGGTATGTTAATCCTCAATCATAGTTCTGTGGGATCTCTCATATTAGACTATGGCTGCAGGAAGGGCACTACTTGGGAAACCCCGATTTTGGTAATGTAGTCTTGTTTCCCTGTTTCACATTTTTCACTCCCCTTAGCACATTAAAGGCCCTATTGTTGATCTAGATTGTCATTGATGTCAATATGGCAATATTCTAGATAATAAATAATGATGTAAAGCCAAACATAGTAGATCTGTGAAGCAACAAGAGTAGGAAGAGTTTATCGGAAGCCATCAAAGAAGAGCCATTAGAGCAGTGTATCAAAAGTCATAGGAATAAAGAGAAACCATAGGAGCGGCGAGCCAAAAAAATGCAGATCTATCACATATGCCAAGAGTAAGAGCCATATCGGAGGAAGTAAAAAACCATGGGAACCCTTTCGACAATATATCGGCAAAAATCTTATCGACGATTCTATTATATTAAGTTATATAAACACTGCTCAAACCCCAGATTGTGATATGAGTTACGGATCTGATGGTCCCATTACTACAAGCCCTAAATAATATCACATTCACATTGGAAGTTATGCATCACAAAGGAATGCCACTTAAATCCTTCGATTGCGATAATATTACGAACCCGCGGGACCATTACAATTCAACTTAATGAAATATCACATCCGCAGTAATCACAAGTTTCAAAGGGATGTCAAAACGCCGATTGCGATATAATACGCGGACTTGATAGCTCCATAGAATATACCTTTATGTAATATCGCATCCAGCTTTCGGGGAAGTTACGCAAATCATAAGGGTTGTCAATGCCGGACCATCGATTGCGATAAGACTTGTGAACCCAACTCCCGATTGCGATAAGTCTTGTGAACCTGATCGCCGATTGTGATATTAGCTATGGACCTGACAGATCTATTGACGATGGTTTAATATTATATTGTGTCTGTTTCATCGGTAATATGAATATTGGCCATGTTACATCGGTGATGTTAAGAGTTGCGATTACGATTGAGGTAGTGACGTGGCATGTGGGACCTCCCTGTGGGTATAGCTTCTCTTATATGGTTTATGTAAATAATCAAGTCTATAGATGAAAGACTCTTCAATATGTTTTAATATACAAGTCGGCCTCCTTCTAATAAATGTGTCTTTTTGGTCATTGGTGAACCCCATATAAATATAAGTTAAGATATATCATTTCTGAACTATTGATGGTGTGCATCGATCATAAAATAGAACGACATTTCACAACTCGTGAAGGAACAATAGAAAGAAAGTCGAAGGTCGAGTGAGCACAGAGGAAGTCGAAGGTCTAGCAGGAGACAAAGGTAAACGCATTTTGTTGACTGGGTTAATCATTGAAAGTTCGAACTTATAATGAATCCGTAGAAGCACAACTCGCGATCTATTAAAGAGATTGCATAAGACATGGTTGTTTTATAATTGTATGCACAACCTGAAGCCGCGACAATCACTCTTCTGAAGCAATTACTCTTGAAGCAGTGATCGCGACAGTTAGAACAAAGGGTTGAAACAGAGAGTTGTGTGTGTGCAGATCATTGAAGATACATTGACGATTGTGTAAAGACTATTGAAGACCATGGTGTCTTAGTCATCATGATGTGACTTGGAGATTTTTTTTGGGCAATATGAAGAGTTGTGATGACTCCTTCATATGAAGACAAATTGTCACTGATGTAGCAGTTGAGCTGTAGGTTGACAAAATCCAATGAAGAAGATTTTGAGAGTAGAGAATTACTATCAAACATATCTAGATAAAATATATTTGTGGGTTGGAGCCTAGAGGGTTGGTGCCCTGAAGGTTGGAGTCTTGAACAAATAAGGTTGGTGCCTTGATAAGATAGGGTCAGAGCTCTTGGGGTTGGTGCCTCAGATTTGGAAGGATTGGTGTCCTTGGTGTTGGTGCTTCTAAATTCAAGGTTGGTGCCTTGACAAGACAAGTTTGGTGCCCTAGAAGTTGGAGCCTCACAAAAGACCAAGTTGGTGCTTGGCAACGGGTTGGAGCCCTATATATATTGTACTTGATTTATTGTAAAGATTATATTAATAAAAATATTTATTCCTATTGTTCATTTTGTGTTCTAAATATAATTTATTTAACTGGGAAAAGTATCAATTGAAAAGAAATATTGATTCACCCCCTCTCTTAGTATTTCCAACACCTATTTCACCATCTTCCCTCTTTGGGTCCACATGACCACTGGGTCTAGAAGGCACTGGTACACCCCCTCCTTTGTCCACATGTTTGGGTCGGGCTTCGAAATGTTTTCCTAGAGTTTGATGCAACTAAAAGAACGTTAAAAGCATATCATGGCCACATGAAAGAAACAAAGAAAAGAATAATATAAATGCAAAAGATGGCAGGGGCATTTAAAGCACACCTGGGCAAAAGCTAAACTTGAGCTCTACCCCTTGTCATCATGGCCATCAACATGGTTCCCAGGACCCCATGAGTGCATCTACATCATTGAGGAACCCATGCGTGTCCCAATCCCTAGTGGGCAATGAATTGCCTCACCTTAAGGGGGTTATAAATACTTATATGATACATAACATACTCTCATCTCCTAGAGCCCTAAGCAGTAATACAAAGAAAATCAATTAAAGGAAAAAGGAAAATGAAGGGTGGAAAAACAAAGGCTAGGGTAACTCATGTATCTACGATTGCTCTCTCTTACATCTATACACCCAAATATGTGGACATCCCTTATCATTACCATGTAGAAATTCCCACTGGAGATCAACAAATTATGCAATATACTAAAACACAATACAAGATCTACTTCTACAAACAATTATGTGGAAGTTTAATCGAATTGAGCACGATCAATGATAACACATATAAATGAAAATGAGAAGAAATCACACATAACACAGAAGAAATAACCCGGGGAAAGCCTCAACCTAAAACCCCAACTCTGTATTATCATACAAGTGGAAATATAGTCCGTATTACAAAAAGAATAGACTCAAAAGCTATCCTACTCGCTCTGCAATCCCTCTGCTGCTCATAGACAGTCAAAGGCCTCACTTAAACCTTCTCCTTTTCCCTCCAAGCCTCCTATTTCTTTGCGCAATTTTCCTTGGGGTCCAGTGCAACCACTTGTGTGAATTGGCCTCTTCACACACTCACTAACCTCTGATCCAAATGCGCAATCCTGAAGAAGATAAATCCTTCTCCATGGATCAGTTTCCTTTATAGGAAAAAGTCCATCTAACTGATAGTACACACTGTCCCTTTTCTGATCTCAACTGGGTCTCTGTTTGAACTTACATGCATGAGTTATTCATGAGAGAATATTTAGTTATCTGAAGTGAAACAGTTATATGCAAGCATGCATTAACTAACTGAACTCACATTAATTTAAAAAAACTGTTTAAATCAATCTAATTGGACTTGACTCAGTTAACTGAGCCAACTAATTACAACTCAAATTAGAATTCATCCTTATCTCTTTAACTAATGGATAAATTCGTCAATTAATGGAGAAACTGTTGCATGTTCTCACATAGACTTCATGTTTAATTTTTCACAACTAATTAACTCATGATGAATTAATTAATTTATTTTCAAACAACTGTTAAGTTCAAATTTGAATTTTACTTCCTATTTTAGTCCAGGGACTGACTAAAATTGAAATCTATCCCGAACTGTTAAAAATAACACTACTATTTTTAGCACTTCAAATTTTCATTCTTTGTTGCTCAATCTAGCATTGGTACCCAAACTGCTATTTATAGTGTTATTTTAGCACTTCTATTTTTAGCATTTCTTGTTGCTATTTTCAACATACCATCTTTGAATCCATGGCATTGGGGTTTGAGACCATTGTCTCCCTATCCACCTCATCATTGCTCACATGTCCCTTATCAATTGAAGGATATACATTGGACTTGTCTTTCTCTTTAGTGGTCGGGAACACCTAATGGGGTTGTTTATTAGTAACTCCTACCTAGGGAGATAACACTATAACAAGCTTAGAGCCCCAAATTTGGAAGGGAAGCCCGTTATGAAGTCTTAAAGTGCCCTTGATTAAAAAGCTTGGTTCACTTAGATGCACTAATGAATTATTGTACCTGACGGTGATGAAGCACATTATATCTTATATGTAATTGGTAGGTGGTTTCATCAAGGGATGGACAACTTAATCGGGGCATAAGCCCACCAAATGATCATATTGATACTTCTAGGGGATGCGTTGAGAGCCATGTGAATCCATCACATGTCAAAGCATCATTTCATGTCATGTGTTGGGTCTTGAAAATGTCATTCATTTCCATTACACTTTCACTATTATGTCCATTATGTCACCTCCATTTCACTACTATGTCATCACATTCATCCCACTTGCATTATCATTGGGCCACATTTATGTTTTTTTAATCTTTATTAATTCTAAGCCTTTTATGTGAATTTGTGGTTAAAAATTAGAAAATAATGTGCATATGCTTATACCTAACAAGTGGGTTGAGGTTGTTGGCATGTGTAGGTTGAAAGGAGGCTTCTAGAAGACCCTTATGTGGCACTCTAAGGCCAAATTTGAATTTGAGTGGAAAGAATCATGGGATCATGAGGATATGTGTCACATATCCTAATTGTATTGTAACTATAAGAAGACATGTGTCTTATCAGTTCCTATTTTGATTAGGACTCTAGAGGTAGAGGAAGAGATTCATGGACTCTCATTAATGAGATGGCTTCTCATATTTTTGTATAAATAGGAGATCTCTCTCCTTCATTAGTTGGTTCTTAAGTCTTAGTTTGTTAGTTCTTAAGCTTGTTAGCTTGTGAGATGGCTTTGGAAAGTTTTAGAGAGCTTTGTTGTACTTTGTAATTTCGAAGAATTTGAATAAAGCTTTGATGTTCTCAACATGGAAGGAGATGTGAAGTAGATGTCATGGAGCACATTAGAATGTAAGGTAGAGTAGATTTCATTTTGTAATTTTGCTTTAATTTCATTATGTCATTTGATTGCTTTCAAGTTTGATAATTTAGATTTTCCATTCATGCAATTTTAATTCATGTAAGTGTGTTCAACCGGTTGATTGTAGATTAGTTTTTTCTTTACATGTTTTTGCATCAAATAGTGACATGAGATTTACCTCTTTGCTGACTTTGTTTTTTTTAGCTTTTCAATTTCAGTTATGCTTTGCTTTCAGTCTTATTCATTTGCTTTGTTAGTTAGTTTAGATATCAACTTGCTCATTTCATTGACAGTTACCTCCGAAAGCCATAGCTAGACTAACTGGTGAGGGATCAAAATATGAATATTGTGATTTGATTTTAGTTTACTTTTCTGCAATTAGATATTAGATTGCTCATTTCATTGACGGTTACCTCCGAAAGCCATAGCTAGACTAACTAGCAAGGGATCGAAATATGAATGTTGTGATTTGATTTTAATTTACTTTTCTGCAATTAGATATTGGATTGCTCATTTCATTGACGGTTACCTCCGAAAGCCATAGCTAGACTAACTAGCGAGGGATCGAAATATGAATGTTGTGATTTGATTTTATTTTTATTTTTCTGCAATTAGATATCAGATTGCCCATTTCATTGACGGTTACCTCTGAAAGCCATATCTAGACTAACTGGCGAGGGATCGAAATATGAATGTTTTGATTTGATTTTAGTTTACTTTTCTGCAATTAGATATTAGATTGCTCATGTCATTAACGGTTACCTCTGAAAGCCATAGCTAGACTAACTAGCGAGGGATCGAAATATGAATGTTGTGATTTAATTTTACTTTTTATTAGTTTGCAGTTTTTGATTTGTTTGAGTGCAATAGCTTAACTTTTATTTCCATATTTAGACAAGCAACAGAGACAATGATTTCATGATCAGTGTTTCATATTTTGTTTGATTGAAGTAGCTGCATACTTACACTTTTGTTTAAGTATTAATTCCATCAATAACATGTTTTGAGATCTTTTGAAGTGCTAAGTTTTGGAAGTTACCATTAGGGACATAAACCTTGTCTTGAAATCTACACTCATACTTGACCTTTAAAAGTATTCTTAAGACCTTAGAATAGGATTTCCATTTGCATTGGACACTTTAAGAGATCAACAAGAACAAAACCCCAAAACAAAATAAAATCTATAAAACAACGAAGTAAGAAAAGGTTAACTAAGCACATATGGTGCACCACACTTCATCAGTTTACGATACCCGCATTGATAATTTATGTAGAGCAATTTAAGACGTTAAATTGACTAGACACAAGATACCACAGGTAGCACCACCTACTGTCATTTCTTTGATCATTGTGAAGTAATACAGTAAGATCATTTCCCAGACCGGGAAATTTGTTTTCCTTATGATTCACCCTCAAGGAAAGAAGAATATTGTGGCCATGGCTTCTAAACATGGATCCTCCGCATAGAAACAACAGAAGGACGAAGTTGTGGATGAGTACAAGGACATCTTCACCTCACCCATAGGGGTACCTCTACCGAGGGTGGGCCGCTACCCAATGGAACGATTTATTAACGCTCTATTCTAGAGAATGATGAAATCAAGAGGTAGATTCAATATCTATTGCAGGAAGGGCGCATCAGGCCAAGTTCATCACCCTATGGGACCCTGATCATGTTGGTACATAATTAAGACAGTACCTCGAGAGTTTTTGTTGACTATCAAGCGTTGAACAAGATTATTGTCCAGAATAGCTATCCAATCCCACAAATTAATGACCTTTTGGATCAACTTAAGGGGGGCAAATATTTCAGCAATATTGACTTGAAGTCTAGTTATCACCAAGTACTAATCGAACCCTCCGTTGTGTGGAAGACTGCCTTCAAATCTAAGGAGAGCCTTTTCGAATGGTTGGTCATGCCTTTCGGGTTGATGAATTCCCCCGCAACCTTCATGAGGGTGATGGATGACATCTTGAGACCCTTCACCAACTCATTTGTGGTGGTGTATTTGGATGACATTCTGATCTTCAACCAGATTTGGGAAGAGAACCTCCACCATATTCGACGAGTCCTCCAAACCCTGTTGTTGAAAAATGTGCAACAAGAAATGTTAAATTTAGAATGTGCTAAAAATATACCTACTAAAAATAACATGTCTAAAAATAGCAATTTGGCCAGTGAGGTCATTGGTCACATTAGGTGAGAGGTGAAATTGCTAAAAATAGAAAGTTCTAAAAATAGCATTTCTGGGTCCGCTCCTATTTATAGTAGTCCCTAGTCTATCTATAGGAAGTAAAATTAATTTTGGTCTTAACAACAGTTGGAAATATTAATTAATTAATTCATTTGAGTTAATTAGTTAAGGAAATTCGAATTTGAAGTCTTTGTGAGCATGCACATGAGTTGTCCAATGATTGAGGGAATAAGTATGAGTTCTATAATGAGAGAATCAATTGACTTAGTTCTAACTAGTCAAGTCCAGTGAGATTATTTTAACAAGTTGTTAAAATAATAAAATATAGTTTGTTAATGCTTGCATGCATGTGATAACTATTATTTTAGATAACTGAGAATTCACTCATGGATAACGGTTGCATGTCAGTTCTGTTAGAGACCTAGTTGAGATCAAATTTGGGACAGTGTACTATCAGATGCTTGACTATTTCTAGTAAGTATTTTTTGCATGGTTGAGGAACTAGTGTCCTCAAAGATTGCATAGTTGGACCATAGGTTGACTTGGTATGTTTGGAATTAATTGCATATGCTTTTGCTATTATTTCCTAAGCAAACTGTGCAAGGAAATAGGAATTGGACCATAGGTAAAGCCTTTATATATAGGGCTTGGTTGGTTCATGAGACAGATCTTCGTATCTTCATAGTTCATTGAGAACTTGATAGCTTGAGAGCTGATTCTTTTTGTATTGTGAATAGGATTTCCACTTGATTGATAATATATGGTTGGGGTTTTATGTTGGTGCTTTCCCCTGGATATATCTTGTGTTATGTGTGATTATTTCTCTTGATCAGTTATGCATGTTTCTACTTGATGTTATTCATGAATTCGATTATGCTTTCGCTTAATGTTTTGTAGAAGTAAAACAAGTATTATGCTTTAAGACATTGCATATATTGGTTTTTTCTACAGGTGAAATTTCTACACCTGCGGCAACACAAGTTGTGTGTCAATTTGGAGAAATGCACTTTTGGTATGACGAGGTTCAATATTTGGGGTAAATCATTAATGAGCGGGGTGTGCATGTGGACCCAGCCAAGATAGAATTCATTAGATATTGGACAACCCCAACCACTCTAACAGAGCTTCGTAGCTTTCTAAGTCTTGCTAACTTCTACCGCAAGTTTTTATTGGGGTCCTCTCATATCACTTAGCCTTTGAGTCAAGTCACCAAGTGAGGAGAGAAAACAAAGTTATTTTGGTCTAAATCCCAACAAAAGGTGATTGTTAAGTTGAAGCATCACCTCTACTCTGCACCAGTGCTCACATTACCATACTTGCAGTGAGCATTTGAGATCGAGACAGATGCCTCCGACTATGCTATTAATGTAGTTCTTACCCAACAGGGGCATCCAATGGCATATCATAGTGAGACACTTTTAGACACAGTCCGAAACTATCCCACCTATGACAAAGAGATGTATTCCATTGTATAGGCCTACTGACAATGGAAGCATTACATTATGGGGAAGGAAATGGTCATCCACACAAACCATTGACCTTTGTAGTTCATACAGACACAAGGGAAGTTGCAGAATTATCGCCATTAGAAATGGTCCACATACATGCAATAGTTCCATTTGAACGTTAAGAACAAGAAGGGAAACACCAAAAATGTTGCAAACTGCCTTAGTTGACCACCAGTCTAGTCACTGAACACTATGCTTGACTCTTGTGGGCACAAGACTATAGGGTGAACGCATCTTTACAAGAGCGATCCAGAATTCGGCATCACATACCAGACGCTCCTGGAAGGTACACAAGTTCCAAAATTTCACCTCCAGGATGCATTGTTATGCCACCTGGGACACCTTTGTGTTCCTTCAAGCGAGCGTGCTAAGATTATTTGGGAGGCGCACTATAGTCGGGTCGTTGGACATTTCGGGGTAGAGAAAACAATGGCAGTGCTACAGAAGTATCTTTATTGGCTGAACCTTCAACAAGATGTTGGGAAGTACTTCAAATCCTGCATTGTCTACGCCTTTTCCAAATCGACCATCAAGAAGCAAGGCCTATATACTCCTCTACCTACTCCTAGTCAACCTTGGTAATCCATCCCCATGGATTACATGTCGAGCCTTCCTTCTACTAAGCATGGAAATGACTATGTTTTCATGGTTGTCAACAGATTCTCTAAGATGGCCATTTTGGCGGCCTGCAAGAAAAGTATCACAACAGAAGCCACTGTTAAGCTCTTCTTTGAATGACTATGGGTACAATTTGGGATCCGATAGTCCATTATCTCAGATTAGGACATTAGGTTCCTAAGTGAATTTTGGTCAAGTCTCTCGTCGATGTTGGATACCAAGCTCACTAAGTCCTTGACTTTCCACCCCCAAACTGATGGTTAAACAAAGGTCATCAACAGGATGATCGTACACTTTTTGCACATGTACAACTCGAAGAATCCACACACATGGGATGAAAGCCTCCCCTATGTCCAACACAACTAACACAAAGCTCTCCATAGCTCAACTGGCCATAACCCCTTTCACGTGGGATTGGGATTCCAACCACTATGTACCATTGATGTGGCCATACCATTTTCAGATACTTAGGCAAATTTGGCTCATGTCCAGTTCAAAGTTGACAAGGTTAACAACTTCATTGAGCGCATTTAGCACATCCGCAAGTAGGTCCATGACATATTGTACAGAGCTAATGCTAAATAAAAGTAATGACATGATCAACGTCGGGTGCCACACAAGTTCCAGGTGGGCGACAAAGTTTGGCTACATCTACAGAAGGAATGCATCATTAGGCCCCACCGCAAGCTTCGCTCGCTCTGATATATGCCATACACCATCACTAAGGTTGTAGGGGACAATGCCTTTGAGCTCAACATTCCATCGTTCCTTGGATTGCACCGAGTATTCAATGTGGAACGCCTTCAGCCATACTTTTCATCATTGTTGGACACATTCGACATTGCAGAACAAATCACACCAAAGGAGCTAAACCCAAACTACATGGAACATGCCACAACTGGTCGAATCATGGAAAAATAGATCAAGAACACTTGCCAACAGAGGATCCACCTATATCAAGTTGCAGACTAACTCCTTCATCAGGGAAAGTGGTTCATCAAGGACCAAGTTCAACAGAAATTTCCTCATCTCATGGAGGCTCTGCACGCAATTGGGACCATTGATTCTTAAGGAGGGAGGACTAATCCAGGTGGATATTCATGGTCACTCACATATCCCACCTATACATATAGTCGGTTTCATCAGTTTCCTTTTTTATAGCAGCATTTACTTATTTTAACATTTTTTCGAGTCTTGAACTTCAAGAGCAATTTTGACCCCTCAAACGACATTTTTTTGGGGTCCGCAACTGGCCCATATACATAGGCAGGGGTCTGCAACAAATCATGTAGTACTTAGAGAGATATTTCGAATGAGGTATCTTACATGCCAAATGAAGATAATATGACCAAGTTACGACCCCGGGAAGTTGGTTTCCCAACTAACCTCAATGGGGCCCACAAACTCCTCGCGTTCCATCTCTTGGGGTTAGGGTTTTGGTTGAGTAGGATTTTCCCTTGTTGTCCAATAATAAAAAGGCCCTTGAGCCTCATTGTAACATAGTTCATAGGCATGTAGCCGCCACATCTATTCTCAGAGATAAGCTACTATTGCCCGAGCTAGTTTATTTCCATTTCTATATGTAAGCATATTTCAGTTCTTTGATATTAATGAAATGAAGTTTTATTTATGTTTCATCTCTGTGTTTATGTGTATATATGTATTTTTTTGTGTTCCTGCATAAGTCTGGATCATGCAACCTTATGAACCTCTAGCGTATACCTCAACGATCATTGATCTAGTGTTGATCTAGCAATAAATATCTCACGACTTCTTATCTCACATTCTCACATGATATGTTTATTGACGATATTTTTTTTATTAATGCCAAATGTGCCAATATTAGCCTTATACAAATTAATGTAAAACACATAAATCTTGTTAGAATAAATCTTACATTAATTATTTATGGACCATCTAAAAAAATGCTAGTCTTATCTTTACATAATGTTTCGATTGTGGTTAAGTCCCAATAGCATAACTAGTTGAGGATGGGCCTCGTCAGCAAGGCGACCCAAGATCAAACCTCACGGAGGTTTTTACGTTCGTGCTTGGGGAAGGAGACATGCTCACAATCTAGTCAGCTTAGAGATGGTGTGGCCTAAGCCAAGTGCGATCCCCAGGTGACTTTGACAGTTTAGATGTCTTTGGGTCGCAGTTTCTCAAGCCACAGGTCAAGCCTGGAGGATCACAGATAACTTGACAAACTAAAAAAAATGTTTTGATTGTGATTCCCTTCAAGGTTTCTCTTCCCTCAATTAAAAACATAACAATATTGTTGCTTGTTAAAATAAGTATTACATTAATTATTTATGGGCCATCTAAAAAAATGCTTGTCTTATCTTTACATAATGTTTCCATTGTGATACCCTTCCCTGTTTCTCTTCCCTCAATTACAAACACAACAATATTGTTTTGTTTTTTTCTTTCGTTGTTGTTGTTGTTGTTTTTTTTTTTTTACTTTCTGATTAATCACATCATCATTATTTGTTGGTCAATGTTTTGAACCCTCTAATGTGGTTCATCATCAGGACCAAGCTATAAAAATTGATATATGATTAGGATTAAATAACAGAGATGCATCATGTTCTAGAATTGGTCGTTAAAAAGAAGAACTCACTTTTAAAAAATAAAATTATTTAATCAACATTAATACATTAAAGTCAATATTTAATAAAATATTAAAAAAATTTGGTCAATAAAAATTATTATAATCAAAATAAGAACTTGTTTAGGTCAATATTTAAGTAACCTGGCCTTTATTAAAAAAAAAAATGGGCATGCTCGATTTCATCAAAGAGTCATATAAGACGAGAGCAAATCACAATGTTGAGCTCGTGGGTCAGCAACCAGGTATCCTTGCTTGTTTCAGTCTCTCATCGGGCTATGTCTCCAGCTCCCTCAACCCCAGTTTTAACCTCTAACATTAATTATCACAGTGATGCTTCCATCGATGACCCATCATCCTCAACTACCATTGTTTCTTTGATCCCGTCTGATCCGTATGGTCATCCATTTTGCATGACTCCATTATCTGGAGAGTCAACCCTTCTTCAGTTTTCCTCAAAATCATTGTCTTGTCATTTTTCCTCTTGTCATGTCCTTCCTTGGCCAACCCTTCATCCACTAATCCTCTGACCAACCATCTTGCCGTAAGCTCTGGTATCCATGTCATATCTCCTAAGGATGATGTGTCAAACAATCTACCTATTGTTCAAGCATTGACTCAACCTCCCCTTCCTTTCGTCTAAAACTCCCTTCTTTTGAATTGCCCTCTCCCCATCTAACATACAAACCCCTCTCTTCATTGAAGATTAGTAATTTCTCTACCCAATTCAGTTCTTTTCCCTCCTCCACTTCATTATATTCCCCCTCTCGTCTTCCTTCTCTTGAGTTTAATATCAATCATCTTGATAATTATAATGCTTATATGACTTTTATCATAATAATTATAATAATAATAATGGTCCACTTGGGGTAGTTCAATTGGCAATGGTCGTGGACATGAAGTCTCACCGAACCGAAAGTCTTGGGTTCAAATATTGTGTTATCCCCCCGATCGGGGTGAGAAATTGGACATGATGAAGATGTAGTCCTACCAAACTTACAAAATAATAATAATAATAGTAATGGTTTTGTTGTTTTTAATAATAATAATAACAAAAGTAATTACTTTTCTTGTCCCTCTCATAATAATGTTATTAATTTATCTCATGTTAATTTGGACCCTTTTGTTTTTATCCTTTTAAATAAAAGGTTAAATCAATGTGCCTTAGCCCCTAAAAAGATTCCCATTAAGGACATTATTTGGAACATTGAGTATGGGATCGGGGACTTTCCAGATAATATTAAGGAAGGCATTAGGCAAGATTGCACTATTGTTCTTAGGAAGGCTAAGCATCCTAAGAGAAACATTAGCAAAAATGAGTTTCTTGCCCTTAAATCCTTAAGAGATAACCCTAATATTGTCGTTCTTAAGGCTGACAAAGGTGGGGCCAATGTTATTTTAGATAAAGATGACTATGCTATTTAGACCACCACTATAACAGCGAAAGTTAAAAGAAGCTCAATAAAAATCCTATTAAAAAAGTTTCCATGGAGGTTATTGATGCCATAAAATATAATTTTTCTCTTAACCCCCTTAGCAAGAAACCTATTGAGAGCAACCCTCACACCCATAGAATTTATGGTCTTTCGGAGATTCATAAAGTTGGGCCCCCGTTAAGCCCTGTTGTTAACACAATAAGTGGGCCTACTTATCTTCTTGCTAAATTCTTAGCACAAAAGTTGAAGCCTTTGGTTGGTCTCACTGACTCCTTCGTTAAGGACTCTACTTCCTTTGTTCAAGAATTAATTAGTGTTAAGCTGGACCCTAGGGATTTGTTGGTAAGATTTGACATTGTTTCTCTTTACACTAAAATCCCTATTAAAGAGGCCATCAATGTCATAAATCAAATTACAGATGATGACACCTACATATTAGTTGGTGATTTCCTAACAACTACCTTTTTCAGTCTCCAGGGTAAATTCTATGAACAGACATGTGGTGTAGCCATGGGTTCTATGTTATCCCATGTTGTTGCTAACTTATTCATGGAAGATTTTGAGACCAAAAATTTGGCCTCTGCTCAATTGAAGCCCAAACTCTGGAAAAGGTTTGTAGATGATACCTGTGTGCTCTGGCCTCATGGTCATGAGAAATTAGATTTGTTCCTTAATGATCTTAACTCTCAATCTAAATCCATGAAATTCACCATGGAAGTTGTGGTTGAGGGTAGACTTCCTTTCCTAGATGTTCTCCTTTCTAGAATGGAAGATGGTTCCTTATCTCACAAGGTGTTTTACAAAAAAACTCACATGAAACAATATCTTCATGCCAATTCTCACCATTTTTTGGTGCAGAAATTCAGAGTTCTAAGCACTCTTGCTACTCGGGCTCTAAGGATCTCTAATAATAATCACCTAGATGATGAGAAGTCCCACCTTTTGAAATTTTTTGAAAATAATGGCTATAACAAACATCAGGGTCTTGTAGCTTTTCAAAAATCTAGTAAAGGTCCAAGGATTAAAAAAGCTTGTGATGAACAGATTTCCAATGTCCAACTTCTATTCATCCATGGGACCACTGATAAGATTGCTCACATTCTTAGAAAGAATAATGTGTTTGCTACTTTTAAACCCCTTATTATGGTTATAAGCTCCCTATGATCTCTTAAGGACCCTGTGAACCCTAAGGACATGAAAGGGGTTTACTCAATCTCTTGCTCCTATGAGATTCCTTACATTAGGGAAACATGTCACTCCATTAATCAGAGGATTCAAGAGCATGCAACAGACATTAAGCACAATCGTTCTCGATCCTCAGCTATTATTGAACATGCTAAGAAAACCAAGCACCATGCCTGCATTGAGTATTCTGGGGTCATCATGAGATTTGATCATTTCCACCATAAGAAGTTGAGAGAGGCCATTGAAATTGAGAAACATGCAAAAAATCTCAACAAGAACCATGGTTGGAAATTGAGTGAAAGTTGGATTCCTCCCTTCCTCTTGATTGTTTAGGTCTTTCCTTCCCCTTTTTATTTATTTATTTATTTTATGATTTTTTATTCCCTTATTAATCACATTTTTCTTGGAATATTGTGTCTTATTTATTTATTTTTAGTTTTTTTTATTTATTAAGAACTCAATTTATTTTAGTTTATTTTATAATTCTTTTCAGCCTATTTTAATTTTAATTTTCTAAATTTATGTGCATCTTATTTTTATTTGGTCAAACTTTTAATCTTTCCTCTATAATTTAATAGCCATATATATATATATATATATATATATATATATATATATATATATATATATATATATATTTGGTCAATATAATAATTTATTATTTTAGTTAATAATATTTTTTTTTTATTTTTCCTTTCACTCCACTTTTTTGAGAAAATTTAAAAAAAAAAAATTATTATTTTTATTATTTTTTAATTAAATATAACCTAAGTTACTTAATTTGAATATAAAATTTTATTTCAACTTAATAATTTATTGACCCATATTTTTTAATATTTTATTAAATATTGACCTCAATTACCTATGTTGATTGAAATAATAATTATCTTTACGGCTAATTCTGGAATATGATAATATCTCTGCTATTTAATTATAATGATAATTAATTTAAAAAAAAAAAAAAATCAAATAAAAAAATATTATTATTTTTCTTTTTCTCCTTTCAAAATAACCATAATCTCTTAAAAGAAAATTATATTTCATATATATGAAAAACTTATTATTAAAATTGAAATATCATACCTATAAAACATGAAACAATTGACAACAAATCTGTTTATTTCAAAATTCTTTTGATATAAAACTTCCCACCTATAACTTAAATACCCAAAAAAAAACTAACACTTTAACTTAAATACCCAAAAAAAACTCACACTTTAACTTATAAACAATCAAATTATGAACAAACTGCCCGTAACATAAAACAAACAAACGGAAAGAAAGAAGCAAGATGCCATCGTCACGTCATATAACTAAGAAAATAATTAAAAAGTACCACTATTCACAGAAAGCCTGCATTTGCAGAGTGGAACCCTTAATATTATCCATAAAATTCCAAAAATGCAGTATAAGCAATTCTTTGAATAACTTATGGCTGACCACAAGTTTGCCAATGCCTTGAACTACACGATTCATAAAGGCAAAGGGACCACAACCAATACAACTCATAAAGGGATACACTTCCATAAAAAAAAATTATTCCTTTTGTGGGGGATACACTTCCATAAAGGTTTTCAGCCTTTTGTAGGATATACATTTTTTTAAGATATATGTATAGGATATACATTTTTTTAAGATATATGTATAGTGTATTTGTTCTAAGCAAATTAGCATAAATTTATTTTAAATATAAATTTAAAATAAAGAATTTAACTTTTCTACATGTGCTTTTTGTATGAATTGATATTATTTAAATGTTTTATATAGTTTTTTACATAACAAAATTTCAATTTTAATAATAAACTAATAAAATTAAATATTATACTATAGAAGGAACCTCTCAACCTAATAATAAAATTTATTTTTTATCAATACCACAATGATTATTCTTTAATTATTCCTTTAATGTAAAATAAATACTAAAAATAACAAATTCCTCTGAATTTATTAACCTGGCAAATCCTTTAGTAAAAGGTAATTATGAGAAGTAACAATTCTTCTTAATTTATTAACCCTCGTAAAATGAAAATAGGAGAAGACACTCTCTATAAAGTTACATGAGACATGTGGCACGTCGACTACTACAGAATACAAGCCTACTTTGTTCTGCTCTCTCTACCCATTCCAATTACTTTGCTCTACTATGGAACAAAATGCACTTGAATAGAATGGAACCCCTTTTCCTCATAGTGACCCAATTATAACACAACTTGGTAGCCTATTAGTGGTTAAGTTTGGATCCTTCAACTCTTAACTAGAGTTACAACTAGACCTTTCTAAAGTCTTGTTCATAGTGTTCACATGGCTAGCCTCTTTTCCATGAGTAAGAAGGACTGACGTGGCATCTTCTTGAATTATGGTGGTCAATCATGATAGGTCAAGTTCCAAGAAGCATAATGTTTGCATCTAAACTTCGATTGACGTAATTCTTACACCATTGGAAATGTCTTTGAGTATAGAATAGTGTTGCATGGTGTGGTGTTTAAGTATCAATTTTTTGCCCCAAACAAACATCATTTAAGGCCTCAAAGTAGCCCTGAATGGTTACTAACCTTAATTCTCCAAATTGGATCTCTGATAAAACTACTCCTATAAGTTGATTCCTTCAATTTCTCCACTATAAAAGTATCAATATGGATGAAAAATTATAAAGTAATCCAATATGGACCATTATATATGTCAAGTGGATCAAATCTCTAAAAGCATTAATCTTTCCTCAATTTTTAGAATGTAAAATTTGAAGAAAGGTTTGCACCTCAAGAGATCTAATCCTTCATGACACTTGATAGATCTAGGGTTAAGATGGATCTAGGCTAGTTTCAATCATGGCCAATTACACAAAATTTGTAGATAATTAATACTATGTATATATCTAAGATTAATATGATCATTTGAAATCTACTCACTTTCCTATGTTGATTGAAAGTATAAAGAGTATTACTGAGAAAGATAAACATCAATATATTTTCTTCAATTTTTATTATAAAGACATGATTTGTAGGTAATCGCCATTACGTATATGTATAGGTTTAAGATTAATCTGATTATTTGAAATTTATTCACTTTCCTCAAAGGGTTGAAAGTATAGACAAAATTGTCAAGAAGGATCAATGTTGGGTTGTATTCTTTAGCTTTTAGTGCAGTGACACAATTTGTAGATGATCAAAACTATAAATATGTACATGTCTAATATGAATATGATCACTTTATATTTACTTAGTTTCCTTAATTGACTGAGAACATAGAGAGTATTATTTAGAAGTATATTTCAAGAGTTACATGAGAATAATTGAAATATATAAAGAGTAACAATGTTGAATATTGTAAAAATGTACATTGAAATCAATATATTTACACTAAAATCAATGCATTGATTTTAATGTACATGTCAATTTTGATTTCAATTTCTAAATGTGTTGATTTCAGTGTACACGACAATTTTCTATTTCTATCATGTGTGTGTGTGTATGTGTGCATAATTGTTGATTTCAATGTACATGTTAATTTCTAACGCAATGATTTCACTGAATATGTCAGTTTCTATTCAATTTCTAATGCATTGATTTTATTGTACATGTCGATTTTTCTATTCAATCTTATATTTAATGTTAATCTCTATTAATGTTTCGACTTCTATGTCAATTTCTATTTCTACATATAAATAAGCCAACCTTTTTTTGTTAATCTTAACCACATGGAGTTGATGGTCATTACGTCCATCTATACACATTATCCATTAGCAAATAACTTTAGAAACCTAGTTTCAATAGTCTAATCCTATACACTAAACAATAAGAAAGTACCCATGACAACTCTACAACTCATAGTGTAAGGGGAAGGTGTTATGTGTGGTTTAGAATCTAGGGTTTCTTGATTTTTCTATTGATTTTTATAATGTTCTATTCAAAGGTGATTATTGATAAAGTCCTTATCTATAACATGCCCCACAAACATTTCTTTATGTTTTGTTTTGATTTATAACAATTAGACCTATCTTGAGGGAAATGTGTGGTGCCAACATATTATATGGAGTCACAATTTTTTTAATGGTGAGTGACTCTTAAAGCTCTTAAAGGACAATATTAATGATACTTATATTAAATTCATAGGTGAATTTTTTTATCTTTATCCTTGGTTGAGAGAAGTATATTAGACACATTATCTCTCATCCTTTAACTCCTTTTATTGCAATTGTTGACTCTTATGAACTAATTATCATTTTGGAGTATCAAAGAGATGGGTTATTGTTTATAATTAGTCATGAATTACTCCTCATTGGGGAACTCACAACAATTGCACTACAACAATTTTTTTCATGTATGTTGCATCTTTCTATGGTTCCAACATCGCATGTTTGCTTATGTAGAGATGAGATGAAGTGACTCTGCTTTCAAAGCTTATTCATATCATATAGTTTTGTTAAGTGATTCATATTTTAAAAGCGAAATTTAATATTCAAATTATAAGATTATAGAAGTAAATATTTCACCTAAATTTGGGCATGTATTAAAATTAATTAGCTAAACATCCAACAACATTGAGAATAATACCTTCAACTAACTAATTAAGTCATACAAATATTATATTTGAAATATCTTTTCTTTTTTTTGTTGGCATGTCAGTGACTTACAGGACTAACCCAAGGGCATCTAAGTTCAAAATCACTCAGTTATCGCAACTGACCTAAGACACACCAACTCTTTAAACATGGATGTATTTTTTGGGTGTCTCCTCCTGACTACCATGAATTTCAAACTTTGACCACCTTACAAAATGAAACCCTTGAAATCCAACTACTATATTTGAAACATCATTAGCCTCCATTCATAACAATTTCTAAGATAATTCCAATTTAATTTTTTAACCGCTTAAAATAATCTCCATCTCAATATCACTTTTAGCAACTTAAAACTATTTTCTATCTATATGTTAAACATATTATAACGTTCAAATTTCAATTAAAATTTTGATATATAATATTTTTTTGGTTAAAATATTTCGTTTTTACTTTACTTTATTTTAAAAGTTTTGATAAATTTCACAATTTTATTTAGAATATGTGTATGTGTGTTGTAAGCTAGTGGGTTAATCTTTTTAATCACAAAAAACACACATTATACAAAAATGATCAATTGTTGGCTTGCCATTAGGGAAACTAGACCAACAACATTGGAGTAATTCATCTATACAGAGAATATGAGTTAAATTATTTATCCAAAAAAAAGTTGTAATACTCTGTTGATAGATGGAAATGTCTAGAAAACTATAAATTGACAAAACTAAGATGTCTAAGCAAAAAACATAGAGTATCGAGAGACATATATATGATGAATATTAGTCTAAGGAATTTAATTCAACACCCAATGGAGGGGTTTGGTGGTTCTACTAAGTGACAAATGGACATGAGGCTATTAAGCTACAACTGGTAACCTCGAGCAAATATTCCCGAGATACATTGGACTTCATCTAACTATAGTAAGATATCCTCCTTGGCTTCATCGCAAACCTACAAAAATATTTCCCACAATTATTTTGAGATGCTAATAAAAATCGATCATTTTACAATATTTCATGTCTCTAGATCTTGAACTTCCAATATTTGGGATCCATTTGTTTAACACTGCATTGATATCCCAATTATGAATGATGCCCCTCTCTAGACAAACATCGGTCTCCATGGACTCAATTTCCTCACAGATGAGAGGTGGAGTCTACTGCTAGTATTCATTTGTAGTAGCCCCAACTTCTTATTGAACCCTCATGTTCGAGGAACTAGATTGAGCACCTTGGGAGTGATAGGGGTCAGGCTTGCTCTTGAGGCTGCAATGAGAAGCTCTACCTCAACGCATTACAAAAATTGCATGTGTTGGGCTCAATGGTGATGGCTTCCCAACAAGCAACAAATGGAAAAGAGCACTAGCGATAGAGGCAATTAAACTTCCTAGAAACTACAAAGTCCAACCTTCTAACATATGGAGAGCTTGTGACTTCAAGGAGTGTTGATGAAGCAAAATTATTTGAATTACATAAGCCACCAATTCAATACCATGAAGTCTAGAACTTGCACAGAGTATCTACGTATCCTTGTCATTTGAGCGAATAATGGTGAAATCTATTGCGAGAAGAAAGTGTTATCCCAACTTAGTCCAAGTGCAAGATGCCAAAACAATTAAACCAATAAATATGATTTTCCACAAACCACGTATCATAACTTGCCATAAAGATTGCATATATCAAAAAGGTTCCATCTATCTAAACATAAAATCAACACATAAAGAGTAACAATATTTGATAACGATTGTAATATGTATCCCTTCTCAACATATCCAAAGACATCATATATATATATAATATATATAATTATACTAAAATTATTTTTCCACTACCAACATATTTAAGTCAAATATATGAACATCTTTAACATCTAAATATATACTTATATTAAATTATATAAATATTTTATCTAAATACATATAATAACTTACACATTCATATATCAAACTTCAAGTCAATCACATTTTCTTTCCTTTCCAAATAAGAAAATCCAATAATAAATAGATCTCAAAATAGATCCCATACATATATATAATGATGATATGTCGTTGTGCCGTATATAATCCACCTCCCTTAAACATTGAAAGCAGGATGCTATGAATTTGTTATTAATATCACTTTTCGTTTTCTTATGGAATACTTGTACATCATTTTCATTTTCTCATTGTTATGCACCACGTTTTTATTTATAAATTTTTGACTTATGACAGGGAATCAGCACTCTACTATGTAACATTTAATGCTGTGTACAGTGAATTTATACCTTTACCTTTCTCGTTGATGTACCATAAAGACGAGCTTTAATGGCCGCAACAGTGCTGACTAATTCAGATTTCCTGTGAGCGTTATCCAATTCAAGATTACATTCAGACTTTCTTGTACTCAAAATTAAACTCAAGTGTTTATTGAACAAAACTTTATATATATATATATATATTCCAGTGCAATGCATTTGTACTATCTAATTATCATAATATCTAATTATTTATAAAAATATATGTTTTTAAAATATATTTGTATCATAAATTATTTTATGGCGATAATATTTATACGTATATATGTTTATATCATAATTGTTTTGGATTTTAGTGTAATTGAATGTTTAGCTATGGTATTATAGTTAAATTAATATTATTTATATTGAATAAACCTATAATAATAATTTTAATAATATTTTTTATTAAAAATAAAATACCAAACAATAATATTATTAAATATAAAAATAATAATGATAAGGTAAGTAAAATGCATACAACTTATAGTTTTTTTTAATTTTGTTAGACATTAAAAAATATATATTGTACAAAAGAAATTGCGAAATTTTATTTTAATTTTAGAGTTATTACATGATTAATTTTTATTGGTGTAATATTTTTATTTGTTTTCAATTTAAAAAACAGTAATTTAAGTCAAAATATTTACTTCCTCTCCATGTGTGATAGATTTAGAATTGAGACGAATTTACTCCAATTTTTATATATAAATTATATATTCAATATAGCTTACCAGGTGTAGCTCAATTAACCTATGAAAGAAAGTGTAAAATATGAAATTCAAAGTTCAAATCCTAATGAGTTACACTAAAAAAAATTACATGTTCAATACAGAAAGAATTACACATCTCTTTATAGTAATCAATACATAATTAAAATGTCAATTAAATTTAAATGATACATCATTAATATTTTCATCCTTCTCACCAATTTAATTTAATTCTCAACATATTAAATTCAATACATAATTCCAAAAAAAATTATTAATAATACAAATGGGCTCATCATAAACTTAAATTGTAAATATAAATCTTACTCCAAAATAAAATCAAACTAGATTATGTTCCTAAAGAAAAAAATGTTCTTAACATCACTAAAATTATCTCCTACTTTTAATTTTGATTAAATATATTAAAAATAATAATAGATTAACGAATTAACCATTAACAATTTATTCTGAAATTATTTGACCGAGATCTATAATTTATAATAATATCAACATTATATTGTACCATTTTACATACGAATTATCAAAAACACTTCATGACGGCCCCCAAAAAAATTACATATTTTCACTTTCACGAGACATACCAATTGTCAAATACAATTCTTCGCCCCCGCCGCCGCCGCCGCCGTTCCCTCAAAAAGAATAATATAGCACTTTCCCGAGGCATTATTTGGAATGTTTAGATATGTCAAACTTGTTCATTAATGTTTTTGGATGCTTCCTCCTATGTTGAAGACAATACCCAAGTTATGGTTATCGACCATTGGATTTGCATTGAACTATGAAGAAATCCATAATGATTTAGGGTTTCCAACAAATCGATGCATTAGGTGCACTTGCTTGAATAATTGGTAGAGAGGGTTTAGCCTATAATAGAGGGGATATGGTAAGTATAGTTATTATTAGGGGATGATTCCTTATAGTGAGATGTTTATTTTCCATATGTTAGTATGTTTTTTTAAAGGGTTATTTGATATGGATGGAGATCATATGTCATTTACTCTTAATGTTGGCCAAGTTGGGATCTATATTTAGATTCAAATCGCAGCAAGAATAATAATGGTCATCAAGTTGTGATTTAGATTCAGATTCAAATTATAGCAGGGATACCATCATAAATTATAGGTTAATCAAATTTGAATGTAAAAACATAAAGGTGATATAATATTGAACCTTTTGTTAAATAGTGGATGTTCAAAAATCAAAATACAAATGAAAATTGCAATGACTTCCTTAAACATAAAAGTGTTTAAAATATATAATGATATAAAGGGAATAAATCATCATGGGTGAAGTTGGAATTTATATAAGTGATATTTGGAATTATTAGAAATAGATAAATTATCATAATAAAAAAGAAAGAGAGAAAGTATTAAGTATTAGTTCTTATATTTATAAACAAAATAAAAAATGTATATGATATATATATTTGGTTTTTATTCATCGACATATAAATATTGTTAGAATATGTAATTTCCATTTATTTTATGTGTGATCATATTTGTGATTGTTATAATTAGGTGTAGATTTTATTTGTTCGTTTCTATATTTTATGAAGTTGTTACTTTTAGTTGGATTTGAGAGATCCTTTCCAATTAGTTGACACCTAGATTGATGTGTAATTGAGATATTTTATCAATTTGTTTATTCTTGTGATCATGATAGTGTGTCTATTTCGAGACAACATTCATATATTAATATGTATACTATTGCATTGATTAATATAATGCTCAACACATTTTTTAGTGTGCAATAATGTTTACCCTCTCATTTTTGTGCATGGTGTCAAAGCAAGATTGGGCTTGACTTCCTCATAAGAGGACCCAAGGAAATAGAAGCTTGTGAGAGTAATCTATTGTAGGAGTAGATTATCTTAGGTGAGAGTAGTTTTTTGTTGTGGATGTTGCTATAATTTTTTTTGTAGCATGATCTTATGTGTCATCCATTTGTTTGTGAGGGGAATCGATTTGCT
Organism: Pinus taeda; assembly: GCA_000404065.3. NCBI lineage: Eukaryota > Viridiplantae > Streptophyta > Pinopsida > Pinales > Pinaceae > Pinus > Pinus taeda. The sequence goes on from APFE031237359.1 coordinate 161,029, forward strand.
GCTTGTAGGTTGATGCCATATGATATGGGTAATTTGGTGGCGAGTGGATGGTTACATGATGAGTTGAAGAAGAACACCAAATGTGCATATCTATGTATGTTTTGTATGGAGATAGAAAATAGATGTTGCAACTTGAAGATAAATGAAAGTTCATTTGAAGAGTTATAGCTACAAGTCCCTAATGAGAGGAAGAAATAAGTCTTGAATGAGCGTTTTCTATAGCACAAGTTCATATGCTTGACCCAAACCATAGGGAAACTCTCCAATGAAGAAATTGTGAGGACCCACCATCTAAGGAGGCACTGCTAGCATGAAGCAAATGACCACCATCAAAGTGAGAAGAGGAGTTGATTTATAAAGGAGTCACCCATGTATCATTAGGGCATGAAGGAGGGCTTGTGTAGAGGGAACAACAACTACGTGGACTTAGATCTATTGGATGTGGAACATACATGGGAGCTTGATTCAAATGTGGATTTGATTAAGTTCAAGTAGATAGAGGTTATGGGGATCATCATAATGGCTAGTAAGGAGCTTAAAGAGATGAAGTGGGTGTCTGTAATGAAGCTTGACCATTTAGTAAAAGAAGGGAAAACTCGTTCCTTCAAGCAAATCTATTTTTCTCGTTGGCCATGGATGTGCACCAAATCATGGAGGCCATGCTAAGTCCCTTGAGGAAGGATGAGGTCATGAAAAACATACCTACCTAGAGGTAGACAAGGGTCAAACAAAGGACTTGATTTAAGGCATTCATTGTTATGTAGGATGAAAATGGCCATGTGGGAACTCTAGGTTCTAATTGTGGAAATAGACAAGTTCTATGAGAAAGACATCATGGGTAGGAAGGGGTGAGCCACTTCGGAGCAGTAGAACAACCTTTTGTAAATCTTCATGGAAGTGAAAGGTTAGAGGATAAACTAAGAAATTTAGAGCTCAATAAGGGAGAAAATCATAAATTGAGAGAAAAGTGTGAGGGTGGAGAAAATGATGAGAACAAAGATCTTCTCATCTTGATATTGATGGTAGCCAACAAAGGGACGGGGAGAATTATTTAAGCATGCTTTCTCAAGAAATGATAAAAAAATGCAAGATGTTCTTCATAGCCAAACATGACACAACATCCATCATAATGACATGGACTATAATTTTGCTTTCCATGCACATAGATTGGTTGGATCTAGTGAGAGACAAAGTGATTAGACTATGCCAAGAATGCCAATCTGAATGTAAAGGTCCTAAGTCACCTAAAAACAATAAATATATTTCTTCACAAGGTGTTGAGACTTTATCCCCCATTTCCATTTATGGTAAGGATGAATTACAAAATGACGAAGTTGTAGAAGTCGCGGGGCATGCTAGGCACATGAAGAAAGAGTAAGGAGAGCGAAAGGAAGGGATGATACACCTAATTTGTTAATCTTTTTTAAAGGTGACTATATTTGTAATATTCAATTATTAGATTAATTAAGGATAACAAACCTATTGAGCATCACTAATTCAATATGAGAGCATGGTTGGTTTGTTAGATTCACGACTCTAGAAGAATAATAAGGGAAGTACCGAGATCCAAGATGAAGATTGAATAGAGATGTGAAAGATTCACTAGATGAAGACATCGAGTATGTGCATGATTCCATAAGAGGAAGAAGGTAATCCTATCATGTGTGTCATTATCTCTTGCTGATGTTTTGTAGTGTTGCAATACTTTGTGATGTAAAAGTCACTTTTGAGTATACTTACTAAAGGGGCGTGTAGCTAGAAGGAAGTAATAGCTACACAATTTGTTCATTCTAATTGTTTCTTGTGAAAGACTATTTGATGATTGTTGCATTATATGTCCTCATCAACAAGTGCACAAAGAATGCAAGATTGACTTGGATACATCCCATATCCAGAGTTTCATAGAGAATTGGCAAGCACTATGTTTAGGTACCTAGGTTCCTCAGTAGAGGGAAATATGTTTATAGGATGGTCAATTGGTTCATTTTTACAGTTAGGATGATGTTGAGCCTTGGAGTACAACAAGGGTCTAGTCAATCTATGTGGTACCACTGGTATGGTTGGTTTCTAGTTGGTATGTGTTTAACATAATAGTTCTAAAGGTGAATGGGGAAGCATGGATACCTTTTGGTTCTTAGGTGGAAGCGAGTTACATTGTTCTAGTTGGAGAAGCCAAGGTTTGATAGTAAACCGAATTTTGATGGGAATGATAAGATTGCAGTAAGAAAGATAGATATATTGTTTTTGATGCAATAGAGAGAGTTCTTTTGGATTTTTGGTCCAAGGGTGGCTAGTGAAAGTTGTAATGGCAATAGCGTAGATTGGATGATGGAGAACAAACAAGGTAAATTGTGTGCAATAAAAACAAACTTGACCATATGGTAATGTGAGCCACACATTGTATTTGTAGAAAATATGTGATGTCATGCTTTAATCTGATGTATTGGTCCTTGAGAAGTGTGATCTTGAACTTGATATCTCCATGGGGTGGAGTATGCTAATCATATGTACTTGTATCTATGTAACATGTAAAGAACATATCACTATAGGAATATGTATACATACCCCTTTGTCATGTGTCCTTAATAATTTGTAATGCAGCAACCTTTGTCATATAGTTATTGACACTTGGAGGAGTGGGCCATGTGTTGGTTGGATTCACTATGGGTGGACCATGTTGGTTGTAGACTCTGGGAGGTGTTAGCAAAGAGTGGGTGCATTGGTTACATATGTGAGCTCTTAGAAATTGTTGATGGATTTGTTTACATATTTAGGGGGAGTTCATCAAGATCTTAAGTGAACCATATACATGAAGAACATCTTATTAGATCAATGGTTGCATCAGTTAGGTACCCATGCATTTTGGTGATGTCTACATGATTGAGGTATGAGATGTAACTGCTAGGATGAACCAAATATAAAATTTATTGATTATTAGGTTCTTCAATTCATATGGAGCATTTTTTGTAGAGGAATAGACATGAAAGCTTGAATTGAAAATGATTAAGACAAGTAGTCATTATGTAATGATCCTAAATAGGAAATACAAATGATAACAACAAATATTCTACGCAACAAAATGCAAAAAGGAAATATTCATCAAGCACCCATAGAAAAACTGCAAATGAAGAACTTCTAAGCCATTTTATTATATTTCTACAAGCCAAATACAATAGATAGTGGAATGGTGCACCTGGGCTTGTCTCAATAGACAAGCGGGACCAAAACCCTGTAGGAAAATGGTGGAGCTAAAGGCTGCCCAAATGCTGCACCAATCTGCACTACGTTGCCCAAAAAACTACTGCCCTACTAAATTTCGAATGGCTGGAAAGTGCACTAAAATTTCCCAGAAATTTATATTCTTTTAATCCCAAACTCCTTGGCCAAAACCTAGAAAACCCAGAAGGGAATTTGGTTGGTTTTGAATTCTGTTTTTCGACCCCCTTAAAGCCTCACCCTAGCTATGGCTGCCAAATTCGACCTCCTGGAAACTGCCTGCAAATCCCTCTGCAAACTCCTTCGAAATGTTGGGTTCACCCCTGCTATCCAACTACTAACTTCTCGGATGAACTCTTGGCCCAGATCAGTTGCTCCCAAACACCATGAAATTCTGCTGAGTGGCCTCTGCATTGTCGCTCTGCGTAGAAATGTGAATTGCTAGTATGCTAGCTTAGCTAGCTGAAAGCTCCAACGAAAATGCCTACCCAATGGTTCTACCTTGGCTCCCTAACCTCCCGAAAAGCAATGAGATCCTTGCTGGTCTCAAACTCCCTCTGTGTGATTCCTAACTACCCAAAAATACACACTCCCCTCTCTATGTTGGTTATTGATGTGCGTTGCTGCCCCATAATTCCTAAAAAATCCTGTAGAATAGCCTCCCTAGGGTAGGCACGGATGGTCCCCCGAAGTATAGGTTGAATCTCCCGTTTGAGAGACTTGTGGCTGAAAAACCGGTAGACTTGCTAAACAACAAAGTGTACATATGAGTGTTTGTTTACAAATGTCAAAGATACCAAATGGAGGCCTCCAAGCTCTATTTATAATTTCTAGTCCTCTCCCTTGGTGGTCCCCACATTCCACTAATAAAATATTACTTTGCCACCATTATTCATTAAAATAATAATTTCCACTTTTCTCCCACAAAATAATACTTTCTCCTTTTTATTTAATATCACAAAAAATTGGTAAAATTCCCTAGTGAATTTTGCACTCACAAAAAATGGGAACAATATAGTCCTCCCCGCCAAAAATTGCTTGTCCTCAAGCAATATCCTATTGCTCCAAACATTGGCCAAAATTTGTCACCTCATTGTTGAACATCCTGCCATACTAGTGATGATCCTCATGTCAACAATGAATCACAAGATTTCAATGGAATATCTGAATGATCTCCCCTTGTAGAAAGAAGCTCACCCCTGAGGGTAGATGAACTGCCAAATCTTGTTGTATACGGATCCCATGCTAGTCTCAAAAGGGTGCCACCATGCCGACGTTGAGCCACTCTGACTATGGCAAACCTCCCATCAGGCTCAGACTGTATCCTCCCCTCCCAAAACCTGATGGTGGGATATCTGTGAAGGCTAACCTTATGCTGCCCATGCATCTCCATGATGTCAATGTCTACCCATCCACTCTCAATCTCAATCCTGAGAAACAACATGATAAATCTACCTCGCCATACAATGGAGGTCTCAGTAATCTCCCATGTGTCACACCCAAGGTGAACTAGATCACTCTCTCCCATGAACCTACTCATCATAAAATGGAGTTTCCTATCAATCATCTCAATCCCTAGATCCCATAGCCAGACCTATTTTTGCATAGCTCTATCAACTACTGGAATTTGTCTGTTCCTTTTCCCTAATCCCTACATGAAACCGACATATAGGCCCCATATATCACGAACTAATCTAATGCATGCTAAACTGCCTTGTTCCTGCTGGTGACTGTTGGAAGCCACATGTGCCAAATAAGCACCCCTTGAAGGAAGCCAATAGATGGGTATCTGATACTCGCAATTGACTCAGTCTATGCGGACCCATCCTACTCCTGCGAACCATCACCACTAAGTCTGCCATCTGCCCTCTCAATAATGTGCCAATACAATGTCTAGAGGTCAGACACATACTGGAAAATTGCCTCAATCGTACACGATATCCTCTACTCATGCATGGTCCTGACATGCCCTGTGGAAAGAGTGACACATGTCTCTCTCGTGACCTGCTCTCCAAGTGTAGGCTCATTATTGAACGATATGTCACTCCTGTAGATGATCACATCATTCCCCAACCTGTGGTTGTCAACTCGTGCACCAACCCAATGCTGCCACTGATAAGTCTCTGCCCTAGTGCGTTGAGTGTCATCCCAATATCTCGAGTGAGCTCCCTGTCCCCAATTGCTCGTGCCAGAGGGTCAAAGGACAACAACCAAATCGTCTATGCCTGTAAGTGATGTATAAGAGTTACATGCATGTGAGTCCCCATGGATACCATCGAGTATTGCTCATCTACGTTCCTGTCGATCCTGGGTGAAGTACACCCAAAGGTATGCCTAATGTCTCCGACCATAAGTCTCCTTGGAGGAAACCCACCAAGACCTCGTGGTGCAGCACCATATGCCCCTGCATCTTATCGAGTATCCATGTAGCCTCAATCTGGCACTGTACCCTGAATCCTTTCGTTGTACACCACTAGATACCCCGTTCTATTGTTCTACCATCCTATACTATCTCGTATCCTGCCTGTGTCACTGTATCTCGCTCTCCCCATGTGTACTCGATGTGATGTGAGTCGCTCAATGCAAACCAACATGCTACATCAAGTAACCACGCATCTCCATGCTCCTCTACAAGCCATTTCCCATCATTGCATACCTCTATAAAAAATTGAATGTTAGGTTCTAAAATTAGGTCTATATGCATCAGGTCACATCCCTCTGCATAAGACTAGACTCTGCTGCATATCCTTGTGCACCCCTGGGTACCACTGCCTACTGTTGTACCACCCTTTATCATATGCCATCTTGCATGTTCTAACGCATCCACCACTCTGCTAGTAATCTGTCCATGATGTGGGCTACATCTCCCCATCTTCCCTGAAAGACCTAAGTGATCTAACTCCTCACATGCCAATGGGAATGACACTATTGTGTCTATCCTTAATAACTCCAGTGTCCAATATACCAATGGGAGAGCACCGTCTCCATGTAATGCCCTTTTCGGTGGTCTACTGATGCCACCTCCTCCTACCAACTCCTGCCAGAGTAGCCTAATTAGCTTGTGACTCCATGCATAATCAATATGCCATGACAACTCATGAAATTTGCCTGCTCCTCTGCCAATCCATCTTGTCACTAGTGTTGTCAGGAACTCTAAAGGGGGTATGAAAAGGTGTGTGCACCCAATCACCAAGTCCATCACGTAACTACTACCATGATCTACTGAATCCACAATGTGATGGAGAATCTCACCTAGATCTCAACAACAGTCTAGCCCTCGATCCCCTCTGGTAATCCATAGCCTTCACTGATATCTGGCCATGGATGCATCTAACCTCCTAGCCAGCTCCCCCAGATACCAAGTCAATATCTCTCGCCATCCAACCCCAAGGGAAGGATCGAGAGCATAAATTCCCATACATGGAACTAACCCTCCATCCTGCCAAGGATTCACCCTGCGCAACTCATGTCACCTCATCTCACCATCGTGGTCAACACATAAAATATGTCAAGGTGACTTTGCCTCTCCGTCTTCAATGTGTAGTGGTAACCTGATAGTGCTACCGACCTATAATGTCTGAGTAGGGTTGCCCCATCGCTCCAATGTGCACTCCAAATGAACCATTAGGGAACCCAACTGTTCCCCGACACGAGTCAGTTTGGTTGTTGACTCAACACAAACCGCTCTCATGCCCTCCAACTCCTCGTTTTGCTGTAGAATGGCCTCTTTCACTGTCGTAGCCTTCTTTCTCAATGCTAGAAGGCTACCTTGAAACTGATGAAACTGTGGAGGGCGATTATCCTCTGTAAAATCGGTCACCACTCTGGACCCCTTCATCTCTTTTGGTACCTCCTCAATGACAAGTATGCCTCTAGGCACCTCATCAACCTGTTGTGAGCGTCCATTGTATAGAAACTAGGTCATAGCACTGGGTACCTCTTCAACTGTTGGCATCTCATCAATAGATGGCCCTCTGAGTATATGCTCTACTCCCTCAACCAAGGTGTGAGCTGGAGCTACCAAAGAGGCCTCTAACAATGGTGACTCCTGCACCACACCTGGTATATCAATGTGCCTCTCACCATCCTGCCTGTCCTCTTGCTCAACCTCCTCCTCGAGCTTCTAACATCTAAAGCCTGGTCTCCACCAGTAGAAATGCCTCCTAGTCTCATCCTCTAGCTTTCCTCGTCCTATCCACTCCCTTTGAGGGGGTCTGGTTTCCTTTCAATCAAATCTCTCCATAAGCCTCTGTTTGAACTCTTTGTAAGATGTGATATGTACATGACCCAAAGGGATCAACCCTCTGTACCACCATTCCATAGCATCTCCATCCAAGTGCAAAGTGGCATGTCTAATAACGTTCGCCTCCCTCATGGGGTTTAGACGGAAATAGTCCAATTTTTGTACCCATTTTTTGACACAACTCCTTACTAAGCCATCAAAGTGGGTGAGGGTCATTTTTCCCTCAATGATATTCACTCTCCCTTGAGCCATGGGTTTGTCAGTTCACCCATCATAGTGCATACATGCCCAAATCTTCCATGATCTTGCTAGCTACTCCACAACTGGCCAAGATCATGCTCTGATACCACTGTAATGATCCTAAATAGGAAATACAAGTGATAAAAACAAATATTCTACACAACAAAATACAAAAACGAAATATTCATCAAGCACCCACAGAAAAACTGCAAATGAAGAACTTCTGAGCCATTTTATTATATTGATGCAAGCCAAATACAATAGCTAGCAAAATGGTGCACTTAGATTTGTCTCAATGGACAAGTAGGACCAAACCTAGGTAGGAAAATGACGGAGTTGAAGGCTGCCCAGTTGTTGCACCAATCTGCATTCCGCTGCCCAGAAAACAACTGCTATACTGAATTTCGAATGGCTAGAAAGTGCACTAAGACCATCCAAAAATTTATATTATTTTAACCCCGGACTCCTTAGCCAAAACCCATAAAAACCCAAAAGGGAATTTTTCTCGGTTTGACTTCTGTGTTTCGACCCCCTTGGAGCCTCACCCCAACTATGATTGCCAAATTCGACCTGTTGGAAACTACCTGCAAATCCCTTTAGAAACTCCTCCAAAATGATGGGTTCACCCCTGCTATCCAACTACTAACTTCCCGGATTAATTCTTGGCCATGATCAGTTGCTCCCAAACACCACGAAATTCTGCTGAGTGGCCTCTGCACTGTCCCTCGTCCCAGAAATGCAAATTGCTGCTATGCTGGCTCAGCTAGCTGAAAGCTCCAATGAAAATGCTTGCTCAATGCTTCTACCTCAGCTCCCTGACCTCCCAAAAGGCAATGAGATCCTTGCTAGTATCAAACTCCCTCTGCGTGATTCCTAGCTGCCCAGAAATACACACTCCCCTCTCTACGCTAGTTACTGTTGTGTGTTGCTACCCGACAACTCCTGTAGAATAGCCTCCCTAGGGCAGGCATGCATGGTCCCCCAAAGTAGAGGTTGAATCTGTTTTTTGAGAGACTCGTGTCTAAACGGCCGGTAGACTTGCTAAACAACAAAGTGTACCTATGAGTGTTTGTTTGCAAATGTCAAAGATACCAAATGGAGGCCTCCAAGCTCTATTTATAATTGCTAGTCCTCTCCCTTGGTGGTCCCCATCTTCCACTAATAAAATATTACTTTGCCGCCATTCTTCATTAAAATAATAATTTCCACTTTTCTCCCACAAAATAATATTTTCTCCTTTTTATTTAATATCACCAAAAATTGGCAAAACTCCTAAGTGAATTTTGCACTCACAAAAATTGGGAACATTACACATTAAGGGGGAGTGTTGGTATATGTAGCTCATACTTGTTTTATGTGTGATCATATTTGTGGTTGTTATGATTACTGGTAATTATTGCGTGGAGTTCATCTCTAAAAAAGAGTGTGTTTCTATATTTTAGAAAGTTGTTAGTCTTAGTTGGATAATGGGAGATTCACCTTGTTGACTAATATCTTACCATGTTCGTTCATGAAGGGGGTTTTTAATCTGTGAAAAATAGAGTCAATACATTGTAGGTAACTAAGGGGGCGAGGGAGGTGGTGGGGGTGCAGGATGTGGGGTACACAAAATTATAGGTATTGAGGGTTATAAAAAGGGATATTTGGTAAAAATAGAAGTTATTTTAATTAGAAAGATATATTAGGAGGAGGTTCATTAAAAGGATTTTGAGAGGTTTTTATCACTATCTAGTGAGATTAAGGGTATTATTTAATATCCCATGAATGAAGGTGTTGTGACATAGGTTGACTGAGTGGAGATTTTATAAGTTAGATTTGAAAAATTTTCTCCAACTAGTTTACTCCTACATTGGTGTGTGGTGACATATTTTCTCAACTAGTTGTTTGTGTGATCAAGATAGTGTGTCTATCTTTAGACAATATTCATGTATTTGTACATGTACTATTATATTGATTACTAGAATGCTCAACATATTTTTAGTGTGTAATAATGTCTACTCTCCCATTTCCTTACACACATTACACAAATTACAAATGAATGAGACAAAACATTAACATTAACCTACAAACTAGTCTAACATTTTACTCTTTGGACTTTTTCTTGGTAACCATAATTGAAGTCAAATCATGTAATTATTAGTGAAATTGCAATTTTACAATAATAGAACTATATTTTTGAATACATAAATGGATTCAATGCCTTGAAAAACCCTTATTACTCCTAAATTATAGGATTTCAATAACTAATATTTGTAATTTTAAAAATTCTTTTAAATTTCCAATATATTTTAAATAAAATTATAAAATGTCCTTGAACCACATTGGTTGGTTCAAAACGCGTCGACAAATGTCTTTCTATATGTGATTTACGCCAAAGCTCTTCTTATAAAAACTTAAAAAATTTAAAATATAACAAATACATATACCTTTTCAAAAAAAATATAAATACCCCTTAAACCTTAAAGTGTTCAAAATAACCCCACAAGCAATTATGTAACCCAGGCAAGTTAAACACTGCCCCACCATGATGGTAATAGAAACTATCAACTTCACCCCTTCACCATCTATTTGATTTCATCGATAAATTTGCCATAATTACCACCGCTCCATATCTAAAGGCAGCCCTTCACGATTCTTTTAACTTGATTGATAATAGTAGTAAATTTGACAAAATTCTATTTAGATTCCACTAAAAGCTCATTGGTCCACACTTATCATTATATGATGTATAAAAAAGACATGTGAGGAAGATACCTCGCTATAAAGTTTTAGTCCTAAAGCCAATTATTGAACCACGTTGGCATAGCTATTACGTTCTTCGAAATAATCTTATTGACCAGTTAGTCATCGACCTCTTTCAGAACTAATTACCCGTTGAAGGTCAAATACAGCAATCGTGCCAACAGGTCCAAATCGACGGCAGAACGTTATTTCAGGGTTCTGATAAGTAGGCCACACGTTTCTCGCATTTCGCAGGTCGTTCTCACGGCCTTCCTGCCAAGGTTGATCAGAAAAAGTCCATAGGTCATGAGCAACAAATGCCCGGAATAAATTTTCAAGGAAGCTTCGTGTTTTGACAAAATCTATCGCCATTTCCATCTTCTGCCTGAAGAAACAAAACGAAGGAACCTGGAATCTCTTGAACAGACCGTCGAATCAGTCGCTTTGAGCAGGTAACTTAATTTAATTGATTTCGTACAGGAGCATAAGAATTTCGTGTCAGAACTGCTCTCTTTCGGTTATCTTAAGGCTGAATGTGACTTTTCGCTATAAATTTGAATGTTAGGTGCAGGTCGCTTTATTATTATGTGATAATCTGTGTAAACATTGTATGTTTCGTAGTTTTCAGACGCCGCTGAAATCATTTCGGAAGCTTTGAAATACAAATCTGAAAGTAGCATTCGTTTTACAAATCAGAGACCAAGCAGTCTTAAAGACCTCTTTGTAGTTTCGATCAAGTTTACTAGGTACGCAATCCTCCTGTAACGTTGTTCAAGTTTTAGCTCAATAAGTGTAAAGGAGATGATGTGATGGAGTATTTTTGGAGTCGTGGATTTCTAATTTCGCTATTAGTTTGCATCATTAGGGGAATTTACCGTTATTTCCATATCTGAAATGAAGTTTTTACAAAAGTTCTGTTTTCCCCTTTTCCTCGCCTCTGTGTGGCTAATATTTCTGTAAATTGATGGCGATTCGCTTTCTTTAATTTTATGGAACTACTGCTAATTTTACCCAAGGAAAGCTAAAATCTTGCTATTGACGACTCGTATCAAGGGGAAATTTCACCTCTGTTTGTTCAGGATGAAAAATTCATTCTTGTCTGCGAGTTATTGACTTTCGTAAGTTTACATTGAAGTTAATTATCCAGAGGAATCTCGCCGTTCCATTTTTTGGATTTAAGCATTTCTAAGGTTGATATTTTCTTGCTTTTAAGCCTAGTATGTTGTTGTTTGCAGCGAGAAAAATGCCCACTCCTTTGCTGTACCGTTTCCTTTATGTAACCCATTATCCCTTTTGTTGAGCTCGCTATATGGTAGACCTTATTTGTTTTTTAAATATTTAAATGCATTAACAATGAAATTATTGTTAACTTTCATCTTTGTGATTTAGAAATCATGGGGGAAAATTACGGAAAGGTAACTGCCGAAAATCTTCTGAACAATGTTATGGAAACACTTGCGGATAAACTCCCAAAATCCATCCAAAAATCCAGCTCGTCGAACTTTAACTTTATCGAAAGTAGCGAGAAACCTTCTGTGTCATTTGACCGGCTTTTCGGACGCCAGAAGCCTGTGCATCATATACTCGGTGGAGGCCAATGTATGTACGAAGTCATTTTTACCCTTTCTTTCGATTTTTGTTAGAAGGATTTTTGGTTTACTGCCAAATGTCGTGGAATGGGGTTTGGCACTTCTTCTCTTTATGTGAGCAGATAAAGCTTTCCTCTAAAGCTCCTTTAAACTTTATCAACACATGTATACAGCTGCCGATGTCTTGCTATGGAGAAACAAGCGAATATCTGGCAGTGTTCTTGCAGGTGCCACTGTCATATGGATGCTCTTTGAATGGCTGAATTACCACTTCCTTACACTTCTTTGCCTCGCTGTGGTTCTCTCCATGACAGCTTTGTTCCTCTGGTCAAATGCCGCAATTTTAATCAACAGGTTAGTGTTTGCTCTGTTTTGCAATATTTTGTTCAGCGTGTGAAGGGTTTAGCCACTGAATGCATATTCGTTAGGAGTTTAAGCTTGCAACAAAATTTGGAACAGGTCTCCGCCAAGGATGCGCCCAATTGTTCTCCCTAAGGAAATTTTCGTTGATGCTGCTATTGCTCTAAGGGATCAAATCAACAGATTTTTAGGGTTTCTACAAGAAGTTGCAATAGGAAGAGATGTGAAGACATTTCTGGCGGTAATTTGGATATCTGAATATCTTTTTGCCTTCTGATTTCATTAAATTTGTAAAGTCATTCTCTTTACAAACATAGTTAAGATCATGTGGATTATCTTGCAGGTCTCAGCAGGGCTATGGTTTCTTGCTATAATTGGCAGCTGGTGCAATCTCTTAACTATATTGTACATAGGTAAGCACTGGCTCATTTTTGACTTTTTTTTATTAGCTTCTTTATTTATTCCCCCTTTGCAAACTCTTTATTTTTTATTCAAATTAGATTAGCAGTGAATAACAGTGGCCTTCTGTTAGTATTTCTTTTTTAATTCCCTCTGCCTTTCTATGAATCATTTGAGTTATTTTTCATTTTATATACGCAAATTTCCCTACTAACTCATGCCCTTCTTAGGGTTTGTTGCTGCACACACATTGCCTGTGCTGTATGAGAGATATGAAGACCAAGTGGACTCCTTTATTTATTACATATTAGATGAAATGAAGCGGCACTACGGGAGATTTGATTCCCAAGTTTTGAGAAGAATCCCAAAAGGCTCTGCGAAGAAGGGACATAAATCTCAGTAGGTGGTAAATTGCAATGCGGGCATCCTGTGGCATATTTGTTATGAAGTTTCGATAGTCTATTTCTTACTTGCTAAGATGCTAGCAACATTTATTTGCACAATTGAGTGCAATTGATTTACAGGAGACTTATAATGCCTTATTTTCTCAAGAACATTTACATCATATAGTTCAAGATGTCTGCGAAATGGGGAGGCTCTCTTCATGCATTGAATAGGGAAAAGCAACACTAGTAGTTGTTTGAACTGCTGCGGTCTTAACACAATATTAACGGTGCACCCTTGTAAATGTGCCGATTTTATTAGGTCTGAGAGAATGTTTGCTGGTAAAGTTTTTGGGCACATATAAACTTTATTGTAAATATTGTTGATTTTGTTTGGGAGTCATTTTTAATCAGGAACTGGCTTGGTAGTTGTTCTAGTGAGTCATGTTCCATATTTGACAGATATGGGTTTCATTCTGATGTGAAATATATATCCCGAGTGTAAATCAATTCTAAAGAGATTAGTTGGTTACTTTATGGTTTAGTTTGAATTCTTCATTCTTCTTGAGAAATGCAAATGGTAGTCTGCCTTTTATTTTCTTTCATCTAGCTCAAATGACTCGCTGAGCAGTTGGTTACTCTATGGTTTAGTTTAAATTCTTCAATTCTTCTTGACAAATACAAATGGCAGTCTGTCTTATATTTTTATTTTTCCTCCAGCTCAAATGACTTGCTGATATGGGCTCTGGTTTTTAAATTTGTTCATGGTGTAGTTGCTATCATTTAGCATGGGATATTAACTTTTAAGAGAGTGCAGGTCACTTTTATTTTCCATACATATTGTTCTGGTAGTATGCTTTAATCAATGAAGAGTCCACAACAAAAAAATATGGACTATGGAGTTTACATGGTTTTAAGCATGTTTGTTGACAGGGAAGTTCAGTGTTTTATGGTAAGGTAGCCATAACAAATCCGCTTTTTTGCTAGCAAATTGTTCAGAGTAAAGGATAAACTGTAGTTACCATGATTGAGATTTTAAGGTCCAGCTCACACTAGCAAGGCTTCTTTACAGCAGAAAACCTGCCCAAAATCTAAACTTTAGCACCAAGTTATAGTGTTGCCTTTGAAACATTGGGCCTATGACTAACCAAATGAATTTTGCAGAAGAAGATAATCATAGGCGTGTTAGAAGATAGTTTCGTCTTACTTTTTCTCATACCAAGCAATCCATATGGGCTACCATTTCAGCCCCAGTTTGATTTGTAGAGTGGCCTTTGGCATGCAGCACAAAATTTCCCCTTCATAATTACAATTTGAAGTGTCTATGAATTGTCACACTCACTATAATAGAAAGGCAGTTAAATGAAGTTTTTTTTTTTATGCATTTCTACCTTTTAAGAAACTGAAACGACATAGGAGTATAATAGCTAGTTTAATCTCATGATGTTTCTTTTCACCACAGTACAATGATATTTTCTTACTTATTTTGCATATTATAAGTGGTATCCTGATAACGCTATAACTTGGTAATAATTTAATCATTGTGTGATAGAGGATAGCCTCACTGAATTTGTCTCCACAATTTCTCTGATGTGTGTTTTCCTACTCTTACACTCTTGTGTCCCATGTTGCAACTTCTCTCATGTGTTCTCTTACTCTTTACACTCTTGTGTGCCGTGTTGCATATCAGCTCCCATTACTTACAAATAAGTTTAGGTTTAATCATGTGTGGAATTTTTAGAAGATTTTAAAGGATTCAAGAGTTTGAAGATGTAAAAGTACAGTCCTCACTATTAACAATTATGAGGTGATGTTAAAACCTCCATCGCTGAGGGAGAAAGAGGTTCCATTCTTGTTGTAATAATTTTATATTTTATAGATTGGTAATGAGAATCAATGAAATATCAAATTAAAGGAATAAAAGAGCACTTTATAATCGTCCAACATGCTACAATATCTATTTCTCAAGGAAGAGCTAGTATTTCTTTGCATCTTGCATTATAAATCAAGAAATTAAAGAGCAAGGCAAATTCCTTATTTCTCGTTGGAGTTTTTAACCTCTCAGGTTTTTACAAGGCACATATTGTATTGAATGTTCATGGTTTGTACTAGTTTATATTATTTTCTTAGTGATATTTCTTATTGAAAGTATTATGGTTTTAATGTTATAACTTGATCATAAATAATCATTATGTAATATAGCATAGTATTGTTGTATTTCTAGTGGCATATTTATATTTATTGTGATGGGTGTTGTAATGACCTATTTTGAGTCACTGATAAATATGATTACTAGCATGCATATGAGGCTTATGTATGCTAGCTACATACACATGCATTGCATTAGTATACATACTAGTTTGATCACATAAAAAAATGTTTAAGTTAGGGTAGATGACTTAATTGTTAAAAGTATTAATTAATTACTAATTAGTGAAGAATATAATAAGCTATATTAATTTAATATTCATTGATAAATTTATGAACAAGACATGAGAACAATTAAAGGGCTCATTTAATACGTAAATATATTTAATTCAAAAGAAAGTGACCCATTCTAGAACAATTAAATGACTCATTTAATATGTATATATATTTATTCAAAAGAAAGTCACTGACTCAAGAATAATTAAAGGGCTCATTTAATACGTATATATATATTTATTCAATAGAAAGTGATTGACTCGAGAACAATTAAAGGGCTCATTTAATACGTATATATATTTATTCAAAAGAAAGTGATTGACTTGAGAACAATTAAAAACTCATTCATTCATATATATATATATATATATATATGATATGGGTAGGTAACCAATCTCCTAACAAGTAACAGTGCATTTAATACATATTTAATTAAAAGAAGGGTGACTGACTCAAGTGTTTATGTATATATATATATATGGGAAAGGGGCTTTCTTCAGAGGGAAGAAATCTTCCCTTTATAAAGAAATCAAAATTGAGAATGAGGGGGTGTTTTGGCACGGGAAAGGGGAAAACAAGAGATGAGGAAAATTTGAAAATCTAATGGAGAAACTTTGTCAATTGGAGGAAAATTGAGGGATGAGTCTTGGGGCTTAGGGTCTAGTTATACATCTACGAAACTTGGGTGTTGTTTCCAGAGTTTTGGGTACAGGGGCTAGAAGACTTTGATCTCGAAGGATCGAAGTCTTTTGGGTCTGGGAGCTGGAGAGGTTGATCCTAGATAGGTAGGGAGGAATTGGTTGGTTTGGTAACGGGAGCGCGCAAGACTCGGATTTGGCCGTGAAACAATGTCAATTGGGGATCAACATCAGTTGGGAAAACCAAGTATGTGCATAAGTTTAAATTTGCATGTTTAGTTATGAACTTGATTGAAAAAAATATGCTGCTATAAACGAAAATATATGATGTTAGTCATTACAATTGTCTCGTGGAATATACACAACAATTTACATAAAGCTCTCGCAATTTTCAAGTGAGTCACTGTGCTATGTTAATGTGAAGTCGAAGTTCAAATCTCTCCTCGAAAAAACATGAGTACCTATAAAAATAAGAGGATGAAAAGAAATACTATAAATACAAGAGAGAAGAAATACCTTTACTCAATAGAAAATATAAAATTTCACTAAAGAGAGAGAGAAAAAGAATTAGCAAGTTAGAAAAATAGAATGAGCAAGTCACTTAAAGATAAATAACACAAAAACATAATCATATTACATAAGTTCAATGCAAATATTTTCTATACTAAAAAGATAGTTAATTCCCCTTAAGAAATGACGATCCTCAATCTTTTTAAATGTATATTACATAAGTTCAATGCAAATTTTTTCTATACTAAAAAAATCGAACATTAGGGAATGTTAGATTTAGTACTCTATAGTAATGTATATGGATTAAGTTCACCATTATACACAATATGCAGATTGAGATTTAAAGTAAGGTAAAGAATAATAAAAAAATATATTATTATTTCATAATGGTATAGATGTGAAAGGCTTGCAAGTTGAGATTTAAGGTAAGGTAGAGATAATAAAAATATATATATCATAAAGTATAGATGTAAAAGGCTTAAGTTGATTTATGGTACATATTTAAAGTAATTTTTTTGAAGGGAAATATACATTTTAAACTACTTTATTATAGGTTTTGAACATAAAAATGTTATATTATTATTTGTCATTTTGATGTTTTATGGTAAAGATGCTTTGGAATTGCATATGGATCTTATTGGATATGTTAGATAAATTGTTCAATTTTTCTAATTCATAACCATGTTGACTAGTTTTGAAGTTTGAAATTAGAAATCAAGAGGAGTAAAGATTTAACAAAGATAATCTTGAATAAAGATTTAACAAAGACAACCTTGAAATGGTTCATGGCTTGTAAATTTATGTATTTCCCTTATATGTATTTTGATTAAGGATAAATTTTTGTCTTATATGTGATATTGATTAGCAATGGCTATAAACATAAAGATGGATAAGGGTGCTATCAATAACTTTCATTTTTATATGAGGTTAAAGATGTAAGGGTGTACACCTATGAAGCTAAGTATTCATGAAGGCTAAAGAGATTTTTTTAGAAGAACCAAGGAATCAAGGGTCATGGTATAGGCTATGGATGTGGGTAGACCAAATTTTGACTATCCATGCAAGATAAGTAATTGCACTTGAGAGTAACCATACTTGCTAAAAATGATCATAATATATATTTTATAAAATTGATCAACAAGCAAAAGGTATATTCATAATTCATATAATAATTATGAATTTTAATTTAGGGTAAAAAGATAATATGTGGAGAATTATGTCATTGTCCTAATGATATTTTTTGCAAAAAAAATTAGTGTTGTATAATCTTTCAATATTCCATTCAATGCAATAAATGTCCTTGCAAATTTTATCAAAACTTAAGAGGTATATCTGTGTTCACATAGCATAACTTAGTCTAAGATGCGTAATTTAATATATATATATATATATATATATATATAAGCATGATCTACATGGAGAGAACTAAGTTTTTCATATTAAAAAAAATATTTTTTTATGCAAATTATATTTTCTATTGTTTTTCAAAGTTGGAAAAGTAAAGTTTCGATTTCATTTTGGAGACACATGTGTTCACGTAAGATTTTTTTCAACTCTTTAAATAAAATGATAAAGTAAGAGTACCCTTTTGAATATGACTCGTAAATGAAGATAGTCATATTTTTTGAAAAAAATTTGTTGTGTATATTTTATGTTTTTGATTTTTATTCAGCCCCTTTGAAACTGCCAATTTTTTTTTCAAGTGTTATGCTTAAAAGAAATTAGATGAAAAATATCACATGAATTCGAAAGTGTCAAATTCATATGCCATTGGATAGAGGATTCTTTCACAAATCCAATGTGATCAACTTCGCCACTTAAGGACACTTTATGCCCTAAATACAATAGGGTACAAAATGGGGTTGTAGAGAAATCTGCAGAAGAGGTGTTGAAACTGTAATTTTTAGGACTTCAAGAGCTCAATCGAGCGCTTTAAACGCTCGATTGAGTGCTTAAATTCAAAATTCAAATTGCTTGATCGAGCATTAAATAACCCTCAGTTGAGCAACATACGTGGTTAACCAACTACTCGATTGAGCCATTAAAAAGCTAACCCGCCAGCACCCTTACCAACTTTTATTAATGGTATTAATGGTGAATCATATGGCTCAAGTGCTCAATTGAGCTTCTACTGTCAATAAATAGTTTAATTTCTAAATTCGATTGTGCAAAAAATACAACAAACATTCTTTCAGAGTGAAATATCAAAGCGTGGAAATTACACAAAGATTCACAACAAACATGGGAAATTGGAGATTTGGATCTAGAAAAGGAAAGAAATTTCCATCCATAGAGGATATACGAGAGGAAGGTAGAGAAAGGATGAGAAAAATATGTCAAACATTGAGAGAACAAGAAGTTCATGCAAATATAGGTAATTCAAATTATCTCACTACCCATATTACTTGCTCCATATTGTAAGCATTAAGATATATGATTGAAAACCATAAACAAATGGAGAATGAAACAATAAAAATAAAATAAAATAAGCATTGAAAGTAATACCATGTAGTTAAAAAATGAGATGTAACAACAACTAAAGAAAACTACTTGAAACGATATAAATTATTGAAAACCACTTGAAATCATGCAAATTATTTGAAAACTACTTGAAACCATGGTTTATTGGAAATTTTTGAAACCACTTGAATTCATGCACATTATGAACCACCTTTGAATTGTAATGGTTTAAGATAACTCACAATAACTAAGGATGTGATTTAACCAAAGAAAACCACTAGAACATAATATCCATATATTATTTATATGAATTACAATTCATGACAATTTATTTACTAGAGGGATTAGCAAAAATGGCTGTCAAATAGATGCTCCAAAACCTATAAACATTAGTTTGATTAATGTTTGATATCCAAAGTAAGAGTTAAAAGTGAGAAAATGTGGCAAGATCTACAAGGAGCAAGAATATCTCTACTTCCAATGTGCATGAACTAAGAAGACATTCTTTGTTAAACATATATTTAACAACATTAGAATTTCGTAACCTTCATCATTATATATAACATTTAATTTTTATTTGAATCCTAAATGATAATCCCTACCTTTGAAAACCTCACAAGTTTCTTCTTTTAATTCTCACATGAAGGTTATCAGATTTTTTTAAAAATAACAAGTTTTTCAAAGACATACATAGTGTAGTGTAGATTCATGCTTGCACAAAAAGGAGTGTATTATTGCATATAACTATAATGCTCCATCGAAGACTCATGTGATTAATCAATGTTAAATTCATAAATAATAAATGCAAAAGAAATAAATTTGCATGCATGTATTGATGATATGCTATAAATGTTTACAATGTTAATCTTCTTAGGTTATGGCAATCTAATGCCAATTAAATTCATATAGTTGTTTCTCAACATATGTAATCATGAAATATATTGCAAAATATGGTTCAAAAGTAAAAAAGAGTTCTTTATTTTAAACTTCGTCAAAATTTGATGAAAATAATTGAAACATAAAAGACATTGGATATACATCTTTGCATGTGCATAAAAAAGGTTCCTTGTAGAAACATATAGTTTTTAAAATCCTCTTACCCTTCCTTATGCCCTACTTGATTGTTGTGCTAAAATTTCCATGAACATTCTCACAAACAAACACTCAAATCATTTGTTCCCCTCGTCACCACAAATGATAACTATGTACATTCATTGTTGATAAGACCTTGAAGCATCTTCTTTGTTCTCTAAATCCACTAAAACCTCTATCTCTTGATTCCTTTTTGCTTGCTTATCAACAATTTCATTGTCCTTCTCATCCCACATTTCTTCCACTTTTTATTTAGAATTGTGAAATTCTCTATAGTTATGATACATTCTTCCTTTAAGAAAGATATTCTTACTATTGTTTTATGGTAATTTTAGTTAAATGTTTTAAAATGTTAGATGATATGGTGCTTCTAATGAAGACAAAATTTTCCAACTAATTTGGTTTTGTATAGCTAGATTTTAAATATTAACATACTTAAAAATTAGTTGAATAGGTTCCTTATTGTATCATGGGGTGTGTATTTATGTATTGTATGGTTCCTTAGTTGAATATGTTCCAACTCATACTAGCAAGGCTTCTTTACAGCAGAAAACTTGCCCAAAATCTAAACTTTAGCACCAAGTTATAGTGTTTCCTTTGAAACATCGGGCATAGGACTGACCAAATGAATTTTGCAGAAGAAGATAATCATAGGCATGTTAGAAGATAGATTTGTCTTACTTTTTCTCATACTAAGCAATCCATATGGGCTACTATTTCAGCCCCTATTTGATTTGTAGAGCGGGATTTGGTATGTAGGAGAAAATTTCCCATTCATAATTACAATTTGAAGTGTCTATGAATTGTCACACTCATAAAGTAGAAAGGCAATGAAATGAAGTGTTTTTTGATGAGTCTCTACCTTTTAAGAAACTGAAACTACATATGTGTATAATCGCTAGTTCAATCTCATGATGTTTCTTTTCACCACTGTACAATGATATTTTCTTACTTATTTTGCATATTATAAGTGGTATGCTGATAACGCTATAACTTGGTAATAATTTAATCATGGTGTAATAGAGGATAGCCTCACTAAATTTGTCGCCAAAACTTCTCTCATGTGTGTTTTCCTACTCATACACTCTTGTGTACTCTAGGTCGCATATAAGCTCCCATTACTTCCACATGGGCTTAATCATGTGTCGAATTTCTAGAAAATTCTAGAGGATTCACAACCATAAATGTAATCGAGAGCTTGAAGACGTAAAGTCCTAGCCTTAAAAATTTTGAGGTGATGTTAAAACCTCCATTGTGAAGGGAGAAAGAGGTTCCATTCCTGTTGCAATAACTTTATATTTCATAGCTTGGTAATGAGAATGAGTGAGATATCAAATTAAAGTAGTAGAAGAACACTATATAACAATCTAACATGCTACAATATCTATTTCTCTATAGAGAGCTAGTATTTCTTTGCATCTTGCATTATAAATCAAGAAATTAAAGAGCAAGACACATTCTTTATTTCTCAATGGATTTTTTAACCTCGCGGGCCTTTTCAAGGCACATATTGTATTGAATGTTCATGGTTTGTACTTTTCACTATTGTAGTTTATATTATTTTCTTAATGATTTTTCCTATTAAAAATATTATGCTCTTAATGTTATAACTTGGTCATAGACAATTATTATGTGATAGAGCATAGCGTTATTATATTTCTAGTGGCATATTCATATTTGTTGTGATGGTGTGTTGTAATGACCCATTTTAAGTTACCGATAAATATGATTATTAGCATGCATATGAGGCCTACATATGCTAGCTACATAAGCATGCATTGCACTAGTATACATACTCATTTGAACACATAAAAAAAATGTGTAAGTGTAGGGTAGATGACTTAATTGTTAAAAGTATTAATTAATTCCTAATTAGTAAAGAATAGAATAAGATATATTAATTTAATATTTATTAATAAATTTATGAAAAAGACATGAGAACAATTAAAGAGCTCATTTAATATGTAAATATAGTTAATTCCAAAGAAAGTGACCCACTCGAGAACAATTAAAGGGCTCATTTAATATGTGTATATATTTATTCAAACTAAAGTGACTGACTCAAGAACAATTAAAGGCTCATTTAATATGTATATATATTTATTGAAAAGAAATGATTGACTCGAGAACAATTAAAAGGCATTGGATATAGAAGAAATCTTCCCTTTATAAAGAAATCAAAATTGAGAATGAGGGGGTCATGTGGGATGGGAACGTGGAAAACAAGAGATGAGGAAAATTTGATAAGCTAATGGATAAACTCTGTCAATTGGAGGAAAATTAAGTGATGAGTCTTGGGGCTCGGGATCCTGTTATAGATCTACAAAACTTGGGTGTTGTTTCTAGAGTTTTGGGTATAGGGGCTAGAATATTTCGATTTCGAAGGATCAAAGTCTTCTGGGTTTGGGAGTTGAAGAGTTTGATCCCAGATAGGTAGGGAGGAATTGGTTGATTTGGTAGTGGGAGCACGCAAGACTCGAATTTGGCCATGAAACGATGTCAACTGGGGATCAACATTAGTTGGGAAAACCAAGTATGTGCATAAGTTTAAATTGGTATGTTTAGTTATGAACTCGATTGAAAGAAATACGCTGCTATAAACGAAAATATATGATGTTAGTCATTACAATTTTCTTGTGGAATATACACAACAATTTACATAAGGCTCTCACAATTTTCAAGTGGGTTATTGTGCTATGTTAATGTGAAGTCGAAGTTCAAATATCTCCTCAAAAAAACATGAGTACCTATAAAAATAAGAGGGTGAAAGAAATACTATAAATGGAAGAGAGAAGAAATACTCATTTGAACACATAAAAAAATGTGTAAGTGTAGGGTAGATGACTTAATTGTTAAAAGTATTAATTAATTCCTAATTAGTAAAGAATACAATAAGATATATTAATTTAATATTTATTAATAAATTTATGAAAAAGACATGAGAACAATTAAAGAGCTCATTTAATATGTAAATATATTTAATTCCAAAGAAAGTGACCCACTCGAGAACAATTAAAGGGCTCATTTAATATGTGTATATATTTATTCAAACTAAAGTGACTGACTCAAGAACAATTAAAGGCTCATTTAATATGTATATATATTTATTGAAAATAAAGTGATCGACTCGAGAACAATTAAAAGGCTCATTTGATATAGAAGAAATCTTCCCTTTATAAAGAAATCAAAATTGAGAATGAGGGGGTCATGTGGGATGGGAACGTGGAAAACAAGAGATGAGGAAAATTTGATAAGCTAATGGATAAACTCTGTCAATTGGAGGAAAATTAAGGGATGAGTCTTGGGGCTCAGGATCCTGTTATAGATCTACAAAACTTGGGTGTTGTTTCTAGAGTTTTGGGTATAGGGGCTAGAATATTTCGATTTCGAAGGATCGAAGTCTTCTGGGTTTGGGAGTTGTAGAGTTTGATCCCAGATAGGTAGGGAGGAATTGGTTGATTTGGTAGCGGGAGTGCGCAAGACTCGGATTCGACCATGAAACGATGTCAAATGGGGATCAACATTAGTTGGGAAAACCAAGTATGTGCATAAGTTTAAATTGGTATGTTTAGTTATGAACTCAATTGAAAGAAATGCACTGCTATAAACGAAAATATATGATGTTAGTCATTTAAATTTTCTTGTGGAATATACACAACAATTTACATAAGGCTCTCACAATTTTCAAGTGGGTTATTGTGCTATGTTAATGTGAAGTCGAAGTTCAAATATCTCCTCAAAAAAACATGAGTACCTATAAAAATAAGAGGGTGAAAGAAATACTATAAATGGAAGAGAGAAGAAATACTCATTTGAACACATAAAAAAATGTGTAAGTGTAGGGTAGATGACTTAATTGTTAAAAGTATTAATTAATTGCTAATTAGTGAAGAATACAATAAGATATATTAATTTAATATTTATTAATAAATTTATGAAAAAGACATGAGAACAATTAAAGAGCTCATTTAATATGTAAATATATTTAATTCCAAAGAAAGTGACCCACTCGAGAACAATTAAAGGGCTCATTTAATATGTATATATATTTATTCAAAATAAAGTGACCGACTCAAGAACAATTAAAGGCTCATTTAATATGTATATATTTATTGAAAAGAAAGTGATCGACTCGAGAACAATTAAAAGGCTCATTGGATATAGAAGAAATCTTCCCTTTATAAAGAAATCAAAATTGAGAATGAGGGGGTCATGTGGGATGGGAACGTGGAAAACAAGAGATGAGGAAAATTTGAAAAGCTAATGGATAAACTATGTCAATTGGAGAAAAATTAAGGGATGAGTCTTGGGGCTCAGGATCCTGTTATAGATCTATAAAACTTGGGTGTTGTTTCTAGAGTTTTGGGTATAGGGGCTAGAATATTTCGATTTCGAAGGATCGAAGTCTTCTGGATTTGGGAGTTGTAGAGTTTGATCCCAGATAGGTAGGGAGGAATTGGTTGATTTGGTAGCGGGAGTGCGCAAGACTTGGATTCAGCCGTGAAACGATGTCAACTGGGGATCAACATTAGTTGGGAAAACCAAGTATGTGCATAAATTTAAATTGGTATGTTTAGTTATGAACTTGATTGAAAGAAATATGCTGCTATAAACGAAAATATATGATGTTAGTCATTACAATTTTCTTGTGGAATATACACAACAATTTACATAATGCTCTTACAATTTTCAAGTGGGTTATTGTGCTATGTTAATGTGAAGTCGAAGTTCAAATATCTCCTCAAAAAAACATGAGTACCTATTAAAATAAGAGGGTGAAAGAAATACTATAAATGGAAGAGAGAAGAAATACTTTTACTCAATAGAAAATATAAATTTTCACTAATTTCAAGTCAAAGATGGGTGGTGAAAAGGGGAAGAAAGAAAGAGAATTAACAAGTTAGAAAAATGGAATGAGCAAGTCACTTGAAGATGAATAACATGAAAACATAATCATATCGATTTGCAAAACATTTGTAAATAATAGTGGATTTATTTGCATCATTGTTTTCCACTATCAACCATAAGATTGATGTTGCCTATGATCGTTAATGCCTTCTTATGAAATGACAACCTTCCATCTTTTTAAATATGCACTCCATAAGTTTGGTGATTGATCTACATTAGAATTTTCCACTATCAACCATAGCATTGTTGTTACCTATGATGGTTATTTCCTCCTTAGGGAGTGACGACCCTCAATCTTTTTTAATATGTACTGCATAAGTGTAGTGATTGATTTGCATCAATGTTTTTCATTATCCACCATATGATTGGTATTACCTATGATTGTTAATTCCCCTTAGGAAGTGATGATCCTCTATCTTTTTAAATGTATATTACATAACTTCAATGCAAATATGATCTATACTAAAAAAATCCAACATAAGGGAATGTTAGATTTAGTACTCTAGAGTAATGTATATGGGTTAAGTTCTCCATTATGCATCATATGTAGGTTGAGATTTAAAGTAAGGTAAAGAATAATAAAAAAATATATTATTATTTCATAATGGTATAGATGTGAAAGGCTTGCGAGTTGAGATTTATGGTAAGGTAGAGAATAATAGAAATATATATATCATAAAGGTATAGATGTGAAAGGCTTGAGCTATGGTACATATTTAAAGTAATGCTTTTAAAGGGAAATATACATTTTAAACTACTTTATTATAGGTTTTGAACATAAAAATGTTATATTATTATTTGTCATTTTGATGTTCTATGGTAAAGATGCTTTGGAATTGTATATGGATCCTATTGGATATGTTAGATAAATTGTTCAACTTTTTTAATTCATAACCATGTTGAGGACTAGTTTTGTAGTTTGAAAATAGACATCAAGAGGAGTAAAGATTTAACAAAGAAAATCTTGAAATGGTTCATGGCTTGTAAATTTATGCATTTCCCTTATATGTATCTTGATAAGGATAAATTTTTGTTTGATATGTGATATTGATTGGCCATGGTTATAAACATAAAGATGGATAATGGTGCTATCAATAAATTTCATTTTTATATGAGGTTAAAGATGTAAGGGTATATAGCTATGACGCCAAGTATTCATGAAGGCTAAAGAGTTATTTTTAGAAGCAACAAGGAATCAAGGGTCATGGTATAGGCTATGGATGTGGGTAGACCAAATTTTGACAATCCATACAAGGCAAGTAATTGCACTTGAGTAACTAGAATTGCTAAAAAGGATCATAATATATATTTTAGAAAAGTAATCAACAAGCAAAAGGTATATTCATAACTCATATAAGAATTATGAATTTTGATTTAGAGTAAAAGGATAATATGTGGAGAATTATGTTGTTGTCCTAATGATATTTTTTGCAATTTTATCTTGTGTTGTATAATCTCTCAATTTTCCATTAAATGCAATAAATGTCTTTGCAAATTTTAACAAAACTTAATAGGTATGTGTGTGTTCACATAGCATAACTTAGTCT
>APFE031237359.1:188553-278324 GCA_000404065.3 Pinus taeda
AAAGTAATATATCAATTCCATTTTGGAGACACATGTGTTCATGTAATATTTTTTTGAACTCTTTAAATAAATTGAAAAAATAAGAGTACCGTTTTGAAGAGGACTCGTAAAAGAAGATAGTCATATTTTTTGAAAAAAATTCATTGTGTATATTTTTTGTTATTGATTTTTTATTCAGCCCCTTTGAAATTGCCCCAAAAAATTTCAAGTGTTACGTTTAAAATAAATTTGACGCAGCAGAAGCAATGGTTTTCTATAAACCCACAAATGGATCAATATGACCCAACAATCACCCCACTGTATACCCCTTTTTATTGAATACTATGGCTTTTCCTTACGGAACCCAAAGACTTGTGAAAAGGCTTAAAACAATGCCTTTTCCCTTTCGAGACCGAAATACCCTTGAAAATTGCCAAAACAATGCTTTTTCCCCTTTTTAAACGATTCCATATATTATGCCGAAGATCCGGATCTGGCCGATCGGACGGCCCAGATTGAATCGCAATATCGACAGTCGGTAGTCCTATTGGTTTGCACTATCGATGCTTCCCTTTGGCAGAGGTCTGATGCGATATCACTAATCGCTATCGGCGATTGCAATATGCCCACTTAATGCTTTACTACTTCCGCTCCTGAACGTCGACGCGATATGTCGACAATCGCAAATCACAAAGGTTCAGGTCTAGATCTTAACGTAGACCACTCCCTTATAGTGATGCGATAATATGTGCCAGACCCGATAAGACTCAACACTCCCGTGCATAATATTTCAAAGCCGTTATACAGATCCATTAAGTGGTTTTGCACAATTTCTCTGTGTAAATGGGATTTTCGCTCGCGAAATTAAACAACACTAAATTTGCCTTTGTCTCTTGGTTTTCGAAGATAAAATATGGGAACGCATTTGTTGATTCTAATGGAAACAGACAATCATAGATTATCTATCGAAATACAAACAAACAGATGTGAAAGCATGCACAATATGATTTCCACGGGTCTGATAAAGAAATTCACACAAGCAACATAAATTATTCACCAATTAAATAGTATTATAGAGTCTCAGCCTTGAGCCTACTTATAACATTAAATACCTCTGTTCCCGATGAAATCCACACACAATTCTTGGTTCTCGCTCTCCTCAATCCTTTCCTCCTCTAACCTTCCTTCTTGTTTTCTTTTTAATACATCAGAGGCAGTTCCTCTTGCAGTTCGAGGAATTGTTTTCTCAGTTTTGAGACAGTTTTCTCAAACTAATTCCCATCTAATCCTATCTTGTCTAATTCAAAACTAACAATGGCTGATCCAGCCTTCACTTACAATAATACAAAATGAAACTAAATAAAATAGAAATTGAGATGTTTTCTTCTCTATTTTTAAAAATAGAATAGAAAACAAACAACAAACAAGAACCAACTCCCAGCTGTCGCCTCTTCATTCGGGTGCTCCTGCATAAGGCTCCCGCGATGAATGAAATTCATGGCTCCTGTCCATGAGCTCTTTACTAGAGTACCTAGCGTTTTGAATTTGGCTAGCATCTAACCAAGAACTATCTTCAATAGGATGACCCTTCCACTTGACTAGGTACTGCAAATATTCCTTCCGTTGGGTCCGTCTAGCCACCTGGGTATCTAGGATCTATTCGATCTCTAGAGGCTTTGCTGGGGGAATTTGTTTAATCCACATGTCACTCTCTTCCTGGGTGTCCCATGTTCGTCTTTCTGAACCGTCTTCATCCTCTACTACAATGTAGTGGTACAGGTCTGCTACATTAAAAATGGGTGAAATTCCAATACCTAGGGGTAACTGCAATTCATAAGCATTTCCAGAAAAGTTCTGAAGAATCCTGCAAGGCCCAATATTTTTCCATTTCAACTTGTTGTACTCACCTTTAAGAAACGTCTCCTTGCGTAGGTGTGTTAATACCAGGTCTCCTACATTGAATTGCACCTCCCACCTTTTCGAATCTGCCTTCTGCTTGTATCTTTGGCTGCTGTTTTGTAATTTTAATTTCACCTATTCATGAAGATTGTTGATTGCCTTTGCGAAGTCTTCACCATCAGCACTCCTACGCTCAACCTGTCCCAAATCTCGTAACTCATGTACTCCACGTGGGTGCATTCTGTATAGGATCTGGAAAGGACTACTACCTGTACTTCGGTTGGGCAAATCATTATAAGAAAATTCCACTTGTACAAGCACACAATCCCACTGTCGAGAATTTTCTCCAACCAAACTCCTCAACAAATTTCCTAGACTCTGGTTCACCACTTCGGTTTGGCCATCGGTCTGTGGATGATAAGTTGCGCTGAAGTTTAGTTTGGTGTCTAACTTTTTCCATAAGGTTCGCCAAAAATGTCCTGTAAATTTAACATATCGATCCGAAACAATAGATTTTGGCAAGCCATGTAATCTGACTATCTCGGTAAAGAATAAGTGCGCTACATGTGTGGCATCACTAGTTTTTCTGCATGGAATGAAATGTGCCATTTTAGTGAAACGATCCACCACCACCATGATGGAATCGAATCCCTGTTGTGTCTTTGGCAGACCTAAGACAAAGTCTAAACTGACTGAGTCCCAAGGTTTGCACGGAATAGGTAAAGGTGCATACAACCATGTGTTCTGGTTGTGTCCCTTTGTAAGCTGACACATTTTTCATCTAGTTACAAATATTTGTACATCTCTGCGCATCTTTGGCCAATACTAAAAGTGGCTCAACTGATCCAAGGTCTTGTCTATGCCAAAATTCCCGGCTAAACCTCCACTATGCTTTTCTTGGATTAAGTTCTCTCTCATAGAACATTCCAGAATACATAACTGCCCTCCTTTGAACAACAATCCTTCTTGCATGTTATAGGCCAGCCACAAACTGCTATCTCTCAACAATGGATTTTGGCAAGATTCATAAGCTTCCCTAAAATTTGCATCTGCCTCATACAAGTCCTTAAGATGTTCAAATCC
Organism: Pinus taeda; assembly: GCA_000404065.3. Classification (NCBI taxonomy): domain Eukaryota; kingdom Viridiplantae; phylum Streptophyta; class Pinopsida; order Pinales; family Pinaceae; genus Pinus; species Pinus taeda. The sequence goes on from APFE031237359.1 coordinate 191,515, forward strand.
TAACACTTGTATGGTAATTTCCTGTAGGATCAGATTCTTCCCGCTTAACGCATTTGCCACTTTGTTGGCTTGACCGCTAATATGTTTCAACACAAATGTAAAACTCTGTAAGTACTCCACCCACTTCGCATGTTTATGGTTCAGCTTATGTTGCTGCATAATATACTGCAATGCAGAATTGTCTGAAAATAAGACAAATTCATTGGCCAATAGATAATGTCTCCAATGCTTTAGTGCTTGAACCATCGCATAAAATTCCTTGTCATAGGACGTGTATTTTTGCCTAATTTCATTTAGTTTCTCACTGAAATAAGCTATAGGCTTGTCCTCTTGGCTGAGTACTACACCAATGGCTATCCCACTGGCATCACAATGAACTTGGAAAAGTTTGTTAAAGTCTGACAATCTCAAAATTGGTCTTTTGGTAATTTTCTTCTTGAGAAACTGAAAGCTTTTCTCTGCCATTTCTGTCCAATGGAAAGGCTGATTTGTTTTCATAATGGTGTCTAGCATAGGTGCACAAATCCCATTGAAATTTTTAATAAATTTCCGATAAAAACTCGCCAATCCATGGAAACTCCGTACCTCAAACAAACTTTTGGGGGATGGCAAGCTAACTATAGCTACAACCTTTTCTGGATCCATTTTTAATTCACTCAGTAATCACAAATCCTAAATAAATTAAATCTTTCTTGAAAAAAGAACATTTCTTCAAATTTATCAACAATTTATTCTGCTGCAATCTTTCTAATACATACCTCACATGTTGAAAATGTTGCTCCTTCATCTTGTTGAATATAAGTATATCATCTAGATACACAATCACAAATTTCCCAATGAATTCCTTAAGCATCTCGTTCATTAACTGCATGAATGTACTAGGAGAATTTCTCAATCCAAATGGCATAACCAGCCATTAATACAAGCCTTCATTTGTCTTGAAAGCTATCTTCCACTCGTCACCTTCCCGAATTCTGATTTGGTGGTAGCTGCTTTTAGGTCTATCTTTGAAAAGTATGCTGCTCCACTCAGACAATCCATCATATCATCCATTAGAGGTAATGGGAATCAGTATTTGATAGTAATCTTATTAATGGCTTGGGAATCTGTGCATATTCTCCACTCACCTCCTTTCTTGGGAGCTAAAATAGTTGGTATTGCACAAGAGCTTAAACTCTCCTGAATCAGTCCTTTATCCAACAACTCCTGCACCTGCTTATTTCTTCATTATCCTTTGGAATCATCCGGTAGGCACCCTTGTTTGGCAAACTGGCTCTCAAAATAAAATAAATATGGTGACTGATGCTCCTCTTTGGTGGTAATTGTCCGACAGATCATCTACTACAATATCACTAAATTCTTGCAGCATGCTCTGTATCTCTTCTGGTAAATCAGTAAGGTTGGTGTGTATTAATACTGCTCTTGGTCTCCTCACAACTGCATAACCCATATCACTCTCTTCAATTTGTCATAGAAACTCCTTTCTTCCTAGCAGTAATGCTTTCATTCCACTTCCTTCTGCTATCTCCTCTCCTTCCTTGGCTTCCTTCATAGGTACCAAGGTATGCTTTATCCCATCTTTGACAAATCTGTAACAATTTGCCACTCCATCATGGACTACCTTTCTATCGTACTACCATGGTCTGCCCAACAGAATATGGCACACATCCATTAGCATTATGTCGCAAGTCACTTTATCCTTGTACTTGCCTATCTAAAAATATACCTCGCATTTTTCATCAACCAACAATTGGTGTCCCTTCTACAACCATGACACCCTGTATAGAGTTGGGTGTTTTACTCTCTTCAAACCTAGTTTCTCCACCATCTCCGTAGCTACCAAATTATCAATACTCCCATTGTCAATAATCAATTTACAACATTTTCCGTGTGACTTACATACATTTCGGAACAATGCTTTCCTCTGTGTCTGATCAACTACTACCTTGGCTGGTTCTAATAACACCTTGTTCAACACCAAGGCTTCCCCAGTTTCTGGCATATTCTCCACCTCCTGTTGTGGTGCCTCCGCTTCATTGGGCGGAGCAATATATGCTCCCCTCTGCCCGGTTTGCTCATTTTCAGGACATTCAAAGGACCTGTGTCCCCACTTGTGACACTTGTAACATTGATAGGCATTGCCTTTGCCTCTGCCATTACCTCTTCCTCGCTGGTATGGCCTTCCTCCTCTAGTGTTACCTTCCCTTTCAATTTGTCATGAAGTCTTCGAACTGCTACCCTCTTCATTACTGCTGGCAGTCTTACCTTTGCCAAAGGTCTGTCCTCCACCTCTATCAGAACCTCGTCCTCTCCTGGCATATTGTTTCCTGGCAATCTTTTATTTTGCTTTCAAAGCACTCTAATAAGCTTCATCTATGGTTTTAGGGGAAATAATGCTAATTTCGACTAAAATCTCCATCCGCAGGCCATTTACAAACCTCGCTGTCTTCTCAGAAGTATATTCAACATAACCAGCTCTCAGGTTAATTTTATAAAATTCTTCTGTGTATTGCTTCATAGTCATCATTCACTGTTTCAGGTTTTGTACCTGTCTGTAAAGGGCAATCTTATAGTCTTTAGGCAGAAACGTGCTCTTCATTTTCGCAACCATCCTATCCCACTTTCTAATAAAGGGCTTGTTTAGTCTCCTCCTTTCTTCTTGTACACTATCCTACCATAATGCTGCATGTCCCTTCAATTTGGTGACAGCAAACCTGACCCTCTTATCTTCACTGATTTCTTCATACTCAAAATATTTATCTAATTCATTTATCCATTGCAACAGTGCCTCTGTGGACAAACTGCCATCATAATTAGAGAGCTCTAGCTTTGGCTTGCTGCTAGCCAACAAAACTAAATTTAATAGCTTAAGTTGTGGCCCTTCATCATCTAACCCATCTGTCATAACCACGTTTTCCTCTTCACTATCATCTCCACCTTCCAGCTCTCTACACCTCCTTGCTTCCAACACTGCCAAATGTGTGGTTAGGTTTCTAATTCATTCTCTTAATCCTTCACCTGCTGCTCTTCTAATGGCTCTTGCTCGACCCCTTCTTCCTATCTCCATCTTTATTGAAAGAAAGGAAAACCCTCGCTCTGATACCAAAATGACGCAACAGAAACAATGGTTTTCTATAAACGCACAAATGGATCAATATGACCCAATAATCACCCCACTGAACACCCCTTTTTATTGAATACTATGCCTTTTCCTTTCAGAACCCAAAGGCTTGTGAAAAGGCTTAAAACAATGATTTTTCCCTTTGGGGATTGAAATACCCTTGAAAATTTCCAAAACAACACTTTTTCCCCTTTTTAAAACGATTCCATATATTATGCCGAAGATCTGGATTTGGCCGATTGGATGGTCCAAGTTGAATCACAATATCGGCGGTTGGTAGTCTCAATGGTTTGCACTATCGACGCTTCCCTTTGGTAGAGGTCCGATGTGATACCACTAATTGCTATTGGTGATTGCAATACGCCCACTTAATGCTTTACTACTCCTGCTCCCGAACGCTGACGCGATATGTCGGCAATCGCAAATCGCAAAGGTTTAGGTCTAGATCTTAACGTAGACCACTCCCTTTTAGTGATGCGATAATATGTGCCAAACCCGATAAGACTCAACACTCCCGTGCATAATATTTCAAACCTGTTATACGTATCCACTAAATGATTTTGCACGATTTCTTTGTGTAAATGGGATTTTCGCTTGCAGAATTAAACAACACTAAATTTGCCTTTGTCTCTGGGTTTTCGGCGATAAAATATGGGAACAAATTTGTTCATTCTGATGGAAACAGGCAATCATAGATTCTCTATTGAAATATAAACAAACAGATGTGAAAGCATGCACAATATGATTTCCATGGGTTTGATAAAGAAATTCACACAGACAGCATAAATTATTCGCCAATTAAACAGTATTACAGAGTCTCGGCCTTGAGCTTGCTTACAACATTAAAGACCTCTGTTCCCGATGAAATCCACACACAATTCTTGGTTCTCGCTCTCCTCAATCCTATCCTCAATTCTTTCCCCCTCTAACCTTCCTTCTTGTTTTCTTTTTAAAACATCAGAGGCAGTTCCTCTTGCAGTTCATGGAACTTTTTCTCAGTTTTGAGACAGTTTTCTCAAACTAATTCCCATATAATCCTATCTTGTCTAATTCAAAACTAACAATGGATGATTCAACCTTCACTTACAATAATACAAAATGAAACGAAATAAATAGAAATTGAGATGTTTTCCTATCTATTTGTTAAAATATAACAAAAAACAAACAACAAAGAAAAACCAACTCCTAGCTGTTGCCTCTTCATTAGGGTGCTCCTGCATCAAAATTAGATGAAAAATATCACATGAATTCAAAAGTGTCAAATTCATATGCCATTGGATAGAGGATTCTTTCCGGAATCTAGTTTGATCAACTCTGCCACTTAAGGACACTTCCTGCCCTAAATACGATAGGGTACAAAATGGGGTTGCAGAGAAATCTGCAGAAGAGGTGCTAAAACTGTAATTTTTAGGACTTCAAGAGCTCAATCGAGTGCTTTAAACGCTTGGTCGAGTGCTTAAATTCAAAATTCAAATTGCTCGATTGAGTACTTAAATTCAAAATTCAAATTTCTCGATCGAGCAACATACGTGGTTAATCAGATACTCAATCAAGTCATTAAAAAGCTAACCCACGACCACCCTTACCAAGTTTTATGAATGGTGAATCATACGGCTCAATCTCTCAATCTAGCTTCTGCTGTAAATAAATATTTTAGTTTCTAAATTCGATTGTGCAAAAAAAACAGCAAACATTCTTTCATATATAAATATCAAAGCATGGAAATTACACAAAGATTCACAACAAAAATGGGAAATTGGAGATTTGGATCTAGAAAAGGAAATAAATTGCTATCCATAGAGGAAATACAAGAGAAAGGTAGAGAAGGAGTTAAATTTCCATCCATTAGTTTGATTAATGTTTGATATCCAAATTAGGAGTTAAAAGTGAGAAAACGTGGCAAGATCTATAAGGAGGAAGAATATCTCTACTTCCAATGTGCATGAACTAAGAAGACATTCTTTGTTAAACATATATTTAACAACATTAAACTTTTGTAACATTCATCATTATGTATAACATTTAATTTTTATTTGAATCCTAAGTGATGATCCCTACCTTTGAAAACCTCACAAGTTTCTTCTTTTAATTTTCACATGAAGGTTATCATATTTTTTTAAAAAGAACAAGTTTTTCAAAGACATACATAGTGTAGTGTAGATTCATGCTTGCACAAAAAGGAATGTATTATTGCATATAACTATAATGCTCTGTGGAAGGCTCATGTGATAAATCAATGTTAAATTCATAAATAATAAATGCAAAAGAAATAAATTAGCATGCATGTATTGATGATATACTAGAAATGTTTACAATGTTAATCTTCTTAGACTGTGGCAATCTAATGTCGATTAAATTCATCTAGTTGTTTTTCAACATATGTAATCGTGAAATATATTGCAAAATATGGTTCAAAAGTAAAAAGAGTTATTTTTTTCTAAACTTTATCAAGATTTGATGAAAATAATTGAAAACATAAAAGACATTGGATATCCATCTTTGCACACGCATAAAAAAGGTTCCTTGTAGAAACATATAGTTTTTTAAATCCTCTTACCTTTCCTTGTGCCCTAATTGATTGTTGTTCTAAAATTTCCATGAACATTCTCCCAAGAAAACACTCAAATCATTTGTGCCCCTCTTCACCACGAATGATAACTATGTACATTCATTGTTGATAAGACCTTGAAGCATCTTCTGTGTTCTCTAAATCCAGTAAAACCTTTACCTCTTGATTTATTTTTGCTTGCTTATTAACAATTTCATTGTCCTTCTCATCCCACATTTCTTCCACTTTTTATTTGGAATTGTGAAATTCTCTATAGTTATGATACATTCTTCTTTTAAGAAAGATATCCTTACTATTGTTTTATGGTAATTTTAGTTAAATGTTTTAAAATGTTAGATGATATGTTGCTTCTATTGAAGCAAACCTTTCCAACTAATTTGGTTTTGTATAGTAGTATTTTAAATATTAACATATTTAGAAATTAGTTGAATAGGTTCCTTATTGTATCATGGGGTGCGTATTTATGTTTTTTTATGGTTTATTAGTCACAATTTATCTTATAGTTGATTAAGTATATATATATATATATCATGAAATAAATTTGGCGCTATATATATCATGAAATAAATTTGGCGCTTCAATTTGGTAATCATTGGCTTGATTTTTCAAGAATCTCCCATTCTCTCAAATTCAAAAGATTCACCACATCATTAAGTTCTTTAAGTAATAATTCCCTCTAAAATATGTACATTTGGAAATTTCCTATATAAGAATTTAAACTTAATTTCTATTAGTAGATTTAGGTAAACAACCTTGAAAATTATTATACAAATGAGTAGATTTAAATAATTGACATTCGATTCAAATAATTGAAATGTTTGGTATATGATATAAATGAACAAGATTATAATACTTTCTTTATTATAGTAGGAATCACTTTTAGTTTAGGATTTATATAATCATTTGAAGAAATAAAAAAATGTTGCTAAGAATAAGTAAATTTGAAAAAGGTCTTGAAATGTTTCACTTTGTTGTAGAGCTCACTTTTAATTTAGGATTTATATAGTCTCTTGAAGAAATGAAAAATTGTTGCTAAGAAGAACTAATTTTGAAAAAGGTCAAATGCTTCACTTAGTAAATGGAGACAATATTCTTATAATCTATCATTTTTTAAAAATGACAATATTGTATTTTATTAACCATTGATAGAAATATATTTAACCACACATTATAACTATATAATACATATTTCACACATACTTGCGATTCAAACACTTTGTATGTGCACTAGATTCACCTTCCACACACCATCACCACTAGCCAATTTTCTATACTAACCATTACAAGTAGAGTAATTGAGGCTTATATTTTACTTTGGAATTCCGCACACAAACATATGCTTACATAGTATAATTAGAAGAACTAAGTGGCCCATCATCCACACATCATTACTTTTCTTACAAAGAACAAAGATCACATAGTGTAATTAGGGGAATCATATTAAAGGATCATGAACCACATATCCACATACAATTCAAACACTTTGTATGTGCACTAGATTCACCTTCCACACACCATCACTACATCACTAGATGATGCAGGATTTTAACCTCCCCAAAAGACAACTTTTTATGTTTCAATATGAAAAACAACCATGACGGCTTATGTGTTGCCTTTTGCCATGGTCCTAACCTAAACTATAAATTATCTTGTGGCCCCTATGGGGAATTTAGTGTGTTCATGTCACGATTTTTTTTTAGAAAGGCTTTGTTTCAGTTAGGGTGTGCAACAAAATATAAGCTCAAATAAATTAGGTGCAAAGATTTTGGAAAGAGGATACCCTTTATACAAAGTTTATGTGAGCTTAGTGTGTGGGGTGAATGTGTGTACAAGTGAAATTATGAGCATACAAAGTGTGAATTGATGTGGATATGCAGTGATCCTCTATAATTCCCTTAAGTAAACTATGTGATGTTTGTTCTTTGCAAGAAAAGAAATGATGTGTGGATGATGGGCCACTTACTTCTTTCCTCATTATACTATGTGAGCATATGTTTGTGTGCAAAATTTAAAAGTAAAATATAAGAAATTACTCTACTTGTAATGACCTTAGTAAACCAAATTGGTTATATCTGGTACATGGAGAGAAACCCGTGAAGGGTGTAAGGTCTAGATGACAGATTATCAAGGACCTTCATGTTGTCTCCCAACACGTGGTAGGGGTTATGGGTCCAAAACTGACAACTAGAAGTTGAGATTCATCCAAATCTTAGGGAATATTTCCATATAGGTTGAGGTGCAGGAACACTTAGAACTAAGGTGATCTTGGTCAGGCCACTGGAAGCATTGCCAACTCTTTTGGGATGTAGCCCTAGTACGTGTAGCCACTATAACCCTCTCCATACCTTGGTTGGATTTTAGGCTGTTGGAAGTGTCACCAATGACATTTATGATGTGGCCCCAATGCCCTATTATAAAATCTTCACAAGGCCCACTTACTAATTGAGTGGAAGGGCATTAGGTATTTTTAGTATTTTTATCATACGCAAAACCTCAAATAGACATTTTTTGTTAATTTTTTCACACATTCGAATTAAAGGGAAAATTAACCATTTATTTTTTTGTTTGTCTTATGTATGTGATTCATTTGGTTTTCCTAAAGAAAATGTATGTGTTCATGTGTGCTTACAAATGCAACAGTCTGAGGTGTTGTTAGTTTATTTCCTTTATTTCCAACTAATTTATTTCTTAGAATATAATTCTTGTCATTAGTTACATGTTTCATAGGGATTATATCATGTTCAGGTGCCTCCTACATACAATTCACATTATCATGAAAATTATTTTACCTTTCATACATGCTGAAGCTTTTACCTTTCATCATATTCTAAATCACCCTTTTTGTTGACAAAGGGACCGATACTTTTACTGAACTGCTCTCTTCTTAGACCCATCTTTCCCTGAGCTCAAAACCCTTTTATTTTAATGTTTTAACTTAGAACCCTTGGTCCTTGTTACTAGAACCCTACAGTTTCCAAATTGTTTTTTTGTTGAGTGAGGAGGAATGATTTTACATTTCATCATATTCTGAATCACCCTTTTTGATTTGTTTTTGTATGATTAGTTTTGTTGTGCTAATAAAAATTACAAATTTATAAACATGTGCTTTCTTATTGCTTATTTTGTTGAGGTTTCATTCGCTGTTTGTGCATACAATCAATTAAATTTCCTAAGTTTTAATATGACATTCATGAGCAAAATAGCTTCAAAACAAAAATACTGAATAACAAACATTCAAGAATAGAAAACCATCAAAGAGACACTTTAGCAAATTTTTTTGATGAAGAATTTCACCCCTCCTAGGCTACATCTCCTTGGTCCAAATTTTATGGCTTGGGCCTTTGTATTAGCTAAATGTGGAAAAATTATTGTTTACAAAGCTCTATTTCTCATGATACCTGCATCAATGTGTTAAGAATTTCCAAATTAGCTAAGAACACCTCTTTCTAAGCTCAATTTGGTTGAAAATTGACTTCTCTAGACCTCGGTCAATCTTTTCCTACATTTTCTCCTCTAATTATAGAACATCTTCAGTTAACGTCGCTAAAATTGGTGGCAGGCTTGACTTTGGGGGCACCACCGAATTTACCGCCAGTTTAAGTCATGGTTAATTAATGATTAACTGTGCTTACTTAAATTTAATACGGGATTAGTGCTAACTTAAACCGTGACTTCTGGTGCTTTGTTGGACTGTTCACATGCAGAGTTAATTAACCCATGCGGTTTTTGACGAGTCCATTACCTTGACCGTCAGGGTTATGTATTGTGTTCACATGAGAACCGTTAGAGTGGTGGGTTATATAGCCACCGAGGTTAACGTGACCATGGCAGTTTTTGTTGTGTTGCATTCACATGGGGGGAGGGCTGGCCTATGCGTTGGCCCTCCCCGAATCGCTAACCTCCAAATGTTTACAACTCAAATATACGCAGAGAGTAGATAGGGTAAGAATTACTTGGTAGCATAGACGGTAAGGCGTATGGTTTGCATGCGGTGGCTCATGGGTTCGACCTCGACTACCACCTATAAATTTTTCTACATAGTTATACCTCCAATCCGACCTTTGGGAGGTGCCACGTGGCATTCTTCCATTGGTCTAAAATCAAACCAATAAAAATGCGACAACTCACCACTATACAACCCAACCAATTGATGACACTTGTCCATCCTTGATTCATTGTTGGCCAATATTGACCATGCTTAGTCACCTGCCAAGTCAACAGTATGGACTGTTGACTGTGCAATGATTGGGTTTTTTTTTTGCAAATTCCCCTGTTTAGCAAAGCGATCAAAATAAAATAACTTTCTCATACAAAACTAGTTTTCGACGAAACGAGTTGTGTTAGGATATTTTTTCAAGACGAAAGCGGTTGTTTAGGTTTTGAGCCCTTCTAAGAACTTTGATTTTTGAGCTAAATACTAAGCACCTGATCATTCCTCCCCACTAGAAGGCTTTTGGACCCAAAAGATACTATCAATTGTTCAGTAGGTGAGGTTACAACTCCCTCACCGTCTAGATCTACAACCATTTGGCTTGAGAAGGCTTTTGTACCTTGAGTCCCACTCTAAGGTATTCAACATCCCCTCTCTTCGAAGTCATGGTTCTTTTGTCAAGTATGAGATCCCGCTGAATCTCATTTAGATATTTTGGCAAGAAATCATCTATTGATGGCATTTGAATGTGATCTCCTTGATCGTCAATCAAAGGAGGCTCAAACAATCTCAAATTCTCAACATTAACAACAAAGTATATTTGCATATAAGGAGCAAATCAAGCTTAAATGCACTGTTTCCAATCTTTTCCAGAATTTTAAAAGGACCATAATGGATTGCTTTAAGCTTTTTACCTTCCCCTTGAAGTCTCTCTTTGCTAATATATAACCAAACTTCGTTGCCAACTTGAAATTTGTGATCAACCCAGTGTTTTTCATGCCTTCCGTTGTAACTGCTTTGACTTTTCTCAAGCTGTTCTTGCATTGTATGATGTATCAATTGAATTTTCTCTATGAACTTCCTTACCTTATTGATGTCACTGTGACCATCGATGGAGACATATTTCTCAAATACGAAGTCCAATGGTAATCTTGGCAATTACCCATAACATGCCTCAAATGGCGATGTGTTTGTGGAAAAATGTTTTGTGTAGTGCCCTGCTCTAGTGGACCGATAGTGATATGACAATAACATTTATTTAGCCCTAGGGCCCACACATTATTCTTTGAGGACCTCAGGTTGAGGATCTAGGCACATGAATCTATTATTAGTGGATGAGATATTAGTGGTTGTGATGCTTATGTATGTTCTCCTTTGACATTATGATGAAGATAACATTAATGGTTATGTATGTTATCTATTGGTATTATGATGATTGTAGCATAAATGGTTATGTTTGGTCTCTATTGAATTTATGATGATGATAGTAGTAAAAGATATGTATGCCCTCTATTGATATCATGATGTTGATAGATTTGATTGATATGTATGTTTCCATTGATGTTATGATGATGATAGCCATGATGGATGTGTCCCCTATGTTACCTATTTTCATTAGTTCTGGTTAACAATGAACAATGATGTGAATAACTAGGTGATGTTGATGATGCTATTATGACAATGACTAACATTGAGAAACCTTGTTATTGATGATTATTGATTATGGTAGGAAACCACCATAGGAACTCGCATATGACAAGTTGATGACACCTGGTTTGATGAAAATTTATATAGTTTTATCTTTGAAATTCTAAGTCAATTTTGAAACCTGCTATATATGTTTATCTATATTTTGATGATATGATAGTGGTTGCAGGCACACATTAGTTTATTGGCCGAATGACTCACATATGGGTGATGGGGTTGTATAATTGGATGAAACTGCATGGGAGGGGTGGGAAAGTGTCCATGATCTCACCCACTAGCACTCTCGCCTTGACTTGGGCTGGAAAGGTTGAAACACCTTCACCTTGAAGATCATGATGTCATGAGGGCAGGTCCCAAAGTTGGGTCGCTCATGAGGATTTTACTGGGGGACGCGCATCAAGGTGGATTCCTTGATCCCCGACACCATTAGTCTCACTATAACAGACAACATAAGAGATGATAGTGGTCTCTATCGTTGTACCTATATTTTCCCCTCATAGCCACTGAATGCTTGAAGGGCAAGTGGCGTGGCACCCTTGGAACTTCAAAGGAATTTCTTGAAGGGCACAACCAACTTGGCACCCCTGGCATCAAAAATAAACTGTTAGGCATGGCACCCTTGGAACTTCAAGGGAAGTTCTTGAAGGGCATGACCAAACTTGGCACCCTTGGAATCATTAAAAATAAATAAATTAATAAATATAATCAAGATATGAAAACCAGGTAAATTCACGTTAAGGGTAAATGATGTTAGAAACTGAGGTAATTAAATCAAGAGTAAAACTTGGGTTAAGAGGAACATAGGAAGAAATTAAATATTTTACCTTAGAAACTCTACCTTTCCCATGTTGGAAAACATTAAGTAGATAATGTAGTTTAATTAGGTAAAAAGGGGAAAGAGGGATATAATGTAAGGATAAATATTAATCCTAAAATAGTTAAACCTAATCAAGAGAAGAGGATGGTGAATTTAAATAAGATTAATAAATTAAATTTTAGAGAAATTTAGAGAACCTCTATGTGGCAACAACCAACATAAGAATATCCATCTAAGAGATATCTTGATTTAAATTAAGGAGTAAAAAGGGGGATCAAGAGACAACTACGAGAAGAAATAAGAATCTTTTTGAGGTGAGGAAAAATATTAGTTTTAAATTAAAATTGAAGTAAATAATTTTGGAGACCGTTGATGAGAGATTGACACACGGGTGGGTGAATAATCAAACTATTGAATTATCAAAAATAATTAATTATACATGAAATGCCAAGTGTCACCTATGAGGACTCCTATAAAAGAAGGGGCAGACCATGGGAGAAGGGACTTTTTTTACCCTATGGTTGGATGGATGAAACTATGTCAGAGTAGTGACTACGAGCTATAGTGAGTTTGGTGAGGTAGAGGACTTTAGAGAGGGGACTCTTGAGCCAAAGAGTGCTCTCCTTTACCAGCTAATACATTCCTCTGTTTTACAACCCCATTGCAGCTCGGGGGTCCTTGGGGAAGGAGAGTACCAAGGAGTAGGCTGGGAGGTCAACCAATGGGTCATTGCATTCAGATCAAGCACGTTAGCATTTACACTCGGAGGCGACTGACAACAAAGGAAGACAATTAGCGGCAAGTCAAGTTTGAATCTCGTCTTCTGGTGAACGGTCGTATGTTCTTATAATATTCTTTTGTATGACTTCTTTATGGCTTTAGTTAAATATATGTAAATTAGATGATATGTTCAATGAAGTGAAATTCAGGGATGTGTTAAATAGTGTTTAATAAATTTGAATTCCCAATGATATTCTCTTCTGGTTGTAGTTTCATTTTGATATTATATAATATATATATATAATATATATTATTATATATATATATATATATATAGGTTTGGTCCCTACATTTTTCTCTATTGTATGCATGTTGTATGTAATGCAACTGTTCATCCCACAACTTGGGATGCTTGCTGCAATATCCTCTAAGAAGATGAATAACTGTTCTATTAACCACCTCAGTTTTTCCATATGTTAGGTTGTACTCTTCTTCAACTTTTTGTCCATCATGTCCCACAAATTTGACTAAAACTTCCCAACAAATCGAGAATCTCGAACACTTACAATAGAAGTAGGAAGACCAAAATGAACCCAAATGTTTTGGAAGAAAAGATGAGATATTTGTTCAACTGTAATTTGTTTATTACATGGTGTTAATATGCACATCTTGTTGAACCTCTCTACAACTATATACAAGTAATCATGAACTTTTCTTGACAATGGAAGACCTCCTACAAAATCCATTAAGATACTCTCCCATGGACGTGAAGGTACCAGAAGTGGAGTGTATAAACCAAGTTTCCTATTGCTAGGCTTACTTGTAGCACATAGTAACATCCTCTTATGAAATGCGAAACATTATCCAACATGTGTGGCCAATAAAAATACCTTTGAATATTCGCTACTGTCTTGCCTACACCAAAGTGTCCAACAATTAATGAAGTGTGTGCCTCCCTTATGATATTGTTTCTTTCTCCCTGTGGAATACACAACTTGCCCAAGTGATGCAACAAGTTGTTATGTACATGATAATCCAACTCTTCAATTTGATTTCCTTGAATCAAGCTTGCACATACTTCTTGAAAGTCACTATCATTTGTATACTGTTCTATGTAACTTTCATGCAAAACAAAATTATGCTTGAGTATAATAGATGAATTTACAATAGGCCTTGAAAGCATATTAGCTACCTTATTATAGATTCCCTTTTTATACCTATAACCAAATGAAATTGTTGTAGAAAACCCATCCATTTGAATTGACTGCTGCAACTTTGACTGTGACTGTGTTAATGCCTCTAAAATTGTAGCACCAACATTGGGGGATAACCACCCTGTCCGGACCTCAGTGCAACTCCTTACCTATTTGGTATGGTGGCTCCGACTGGATATTATGGGACCAATTTCCCAATAAAGTATGATTTGATGAATGGGTGTTTTAAATGTATAAAAAGGTGATAAGTGGTTTAATCTATAAGCTCTAAAATATACAGATATATCTATATAACCCGGTTGATCTCATAATAATGCAATTCTTGATGATTCCTAGCAGACAAATGATAATATATATTATTTACTTATCTACAGAAAGATGCATTTAAATAATGATTACTTTGTTTAAGAAATTAAACAAAGTAATGTGAAAACATATCACATAACATACTAATATTTATCACTGACATATGTATACAATATAACAATTCTAGATCATTAAGAAGTGAAATAATATAGAGTTGTTTGAAACATATGAATACATCAACAATAAAAAATAAATGGAATGCTAATTACATAAAACAAGACAAAAGAACAGTGATAGAAATACCAAATGCATTTGAGTCTCGTTATGCAAGTAACACTCTGGTTCAATCTTCTTATTCTGGAAACTCCAAGGAGATATAGAAATGCAAGTCTTTATGAAGCTTTTTCACAACAAGTCTGAACCTCGATCCACAACTTATAAAAAATAAATTAAGAAGTGCAGAAGTGCAAACTTCTCAAATCTAGTTTTATACAAATTGAGGACCCTTTATAAAATGACATGAAAGGGTCTTTATAGTAAAATTAAAAACAAACTGACCATAAAAATTGCTGACAGTTGTTGGAACTGCCTTCATCAAAATATGGGATTTGAATTTCAAAAATAGAATTGCGATAAGCTTTGAAGAGATTCATCGCATCTAGGATTTCTCTTGTATCTTCAATCGACAAATTGAGAGCATGGTTTGGATTTTTGGAGGATGACTGATCTTGGAGTGTAATTGTCCTGCGTATGTGGCATCTGAGAGCTCACGCATCATGCGATCAATGGCATTAACAAGGCACTTGATAGTCATCTGTTGGCTGTGTGGCTTGACCAAAACAGACCAATGCGCATCCCAGTTAAGACCTTGTACTCGGTTGAGTTGGCCTTCCTTGGTGTCCAAATCATGCTTCCAATGCTTCTATAAAACTTTCACCTTTGGAAGTTTTCCTGGGGAACAATAAAAAATTAAATTGGCACCATATAAGTTATATTCACCAGCTCAATAACATTATTCATTATAGCCTTGGTCCTAGAGGTAGCTCTTTCTTCTTTTATTAACTATTTTTCCCATTCCGAAAATAATATCTCTTTATGAGACTCTTCAATTTAAGGTAATTTAGTAGCTCTTCCATCTTCTGTGCTTTTCCAAGAGAGATAATTTGTGACTTTATCATCCACATCTTCAAATTCTAACCTGGTATTAACTACTTGATCAATCAGTGATGTCGTTATGATGCATAATGGATCAATAAGAGATATTTTCTGACATAGTAGATTCAGCTGTTGAGATAAAGCCTTATTTGCCTCTAAGGCTTCCTTTTTAAATTCTTCAACCTTGGGATAATCTTTGAATTGTCCCAAAGAGAATTGTAACTGTGTGATTTTCTCTTCTTTAGATTTAATCTCTTGCTGATGCGTCAATTTAAGCTGCTTGAGCTCTTGAGATAGTTGTTGTTGTCTCTGAATGGCCTGCTGGTCAACTTTATGCTTTTCCAGGTTTAATTGTTCTTCAAGCTGCTCATTCTTCTGTTTCTCTATTGTTAACTGTTCCCCAAGTTGATTAACCTTTTGCTGCTTTGCTGCTAACTGTTCTTCAAGTTGATTAATCTTTTGGTCCTTTTCTTTAATCATTTGATTCACTTCAATTGCCTTATCAATTGTAGCAATTGTGTATGCCCCTGCAAATTGAGATAACTTAGTCAAATCCTCAGAAGGTTTGACGTCTGAATCTTTCCATATGACATTCATAAATTTAGATTAAGGAGCCGTGGATGATGTTTGATCTATTTTCCTCTGCCTCTTGACTACAGCCCTGTGTTTTGGGCTGTAAAACACATCCAAGGGTGGAATATACCCAATATTCAATGTAATCTCCCCTAAAGGATTTTCAGGGATTATTTATATCTCTTTTCTAGCTGTTTCTTTGGTGGGTGTCTCTTCAATCACAATATTAGGAATAATGGGCCATTGTGTCTTAGGAGGTGCAGATGTGATAATGTTTTGAGGATCATTCTGAATTTTGATATGTTGATCAAATTGCTCCCATTCTTTAATCAAGATGGGGTTAATGTGAACATCAATGTTTAGTTGTTCACTGGCCTTATCACTTGTCTCAATTTCTCCAATAACCTTCTCAATTACCTGCTCTCCGCTGTGTTCTGCCTGCTGAATGATTGGTGTAGTACTTAACAAATCAAGAGGTACTGTCAGTAACCTCTGTGTCCTGTATTCAATGAATTTGTCCCTTTTCTCAACACTCAATTTGAATTTTTCCAGATGACATACTATTGAGAATAATTCTGCTGAAGCAAATAAGTCATCAAACTCATCTTCCTCATGCAATAATTTATTAACTTTCATCTGAGTGGTGAAATTGAAAGCAACCTTCTTTGGTTCATATTGTCTTTCAGGGATAACAGCTAGACTCAGATCCTTTGTCTTGTTTTCTTCTTTCTTGACATGTTTAAAATAATGTGATGAGTAAGTACCGCAGCAGAGGAAATGTTGGCCACAATTGTTTCTTGGCGTCTTTAAGATTTATAAACATCCCTTTTTCTACTATCTGGTAGGCTACTTCCCTGGCTAATAGCTTATCTGAAATGTAAAGTGGAAGGACATGAGGATCTGTAATACTGCCAAAAACCCTAACATAGTTGAACGTATCTTCCTTGAACCAATTGCCGATTGAGGTTAAATCAATACTAGCCTCGTTAGACAGTCGAGGAGCAGGTTTATTAAAGATAGCTTGATGGACGGGTAAAATGAAACCATGGCAAATCCTGTATAAATGATTCTTGTATTCAGAATTCCATAAGTATTTATGGTAAATATGAATGGGGGTTGGGTCCTGAACAGTCCATTTCCAACCTAGTATGGGAAAGTCGAAATTAAAACAAATTGTGTCAACTATGTAAGCACTCATATGGAATGGGGGCACAACTCATGTAGTGACAAATCTGTTCCTTCTATAATCCAGTATTTGGCTAGCCATTTTGTCTGATAGGATAGTTGCCCAGTCCATCACAAAGGAATTTATTGCTGCTTCTATCCATGGAACCATCTCAATAGAAAATCTAGCAGAATCAGGGCTTCCAAAGAGTCTACACATCATAGTAGCAACATAAAAATATGGAGATGCCAAGGAGTCCACGGAATACATGCCAGATGATTCATGTTTGTGCTTGTTAGGAAAGTGTCTCCATTGCTTGATAGGGTCTGATTCAATGTCATTCTCCTTGGCGAAAGCTTCCAGGAATGCTTTGTTGTAGTGTTGCTGGGGATCTAGCAAGTGATACATTCTCTTGACATCTTCCGGTTTGAAGGATCCAAACATCCTTCCATCAGCTATGAAGAAAGCTCTATCCGTTATGTTAATGCCCTCGGTTACCCATCTCACCATATCATTATATGGTAAAATCTTTGCACAGGCTGTTATTCGATGGAGGAAAGAGATGGCCAAATCATTGAGTGTGTTTTTTGATTTATCAGTTCCATCAGCGGTTGCTTCTTCTTTTATCTCCTTCGCATCTTCATTTTTAAGCAAAGCATATATGCCTTCCCACAAGGTCTTCCCAAAGCCTAGACAGGTAATATCTGAGATTAACATCAATTTTCCTTGTCCTTCTTCCACTATAAGGGGCGCCTTTGTCTTTCGAGCTCTCTTAGACATTTTGACTGACTGCGTGATTCTGGATTTACACTTCAAAATGAGAAAGAGGAACGTGATAGGCGAAAAACTTTGAGAGGAGCCAATACAACTAATTACAGACTAAATGTAGTTATGCACATCAAAATATCTCATATAGTACATAGTCACAAAGGATGAAATCCTTAAAGAATTGTAACCATAATTGCCTCTTAATGCATTACCGTATCCTCATAATGTGAAACTTTAATGCCAAATTAATATATGTCGCATTGCAAGTTTTCCAACGGTCCTTTTAGCACAGGTGTCACAACTCTGTGATTTTGAGATTAGCAATTGTATTATTTTAATATGTGTAGAGCCATCGCATATTGCAAATTGGGAGTTACAAGTGCTATGTCCGAAAGAATTCCTTGTATTGTTGCGATTGCGATGAGTGATGAGTTGGCACGTAGAGTTGGTGGGTTCGTTTCAAACTTGGAAAATCATGTTTTTCTTTATAATTGATTTAATATTATATCGAGAGTCCTGATAGTATATGCTACTTGTTTCTATTGGGAGCGCGGTATGCGATATGCGATCACGATAGTTACATCGCATCGCAAAGTTTCAATGGAGTGGTTTCAATGTTTTCCTATGGATTGGTGAAATGCGATATGCAGTAGCCTTATCGCATCGCAAGGTTTCAACGGAGTGCCCTACCTTATTCCTCAGAATTACCAATACGTGAAATGCGATAGTTATATCACATCGCATGTTTATAAATGGATTTTTTCAATTTAAAACTTTGCGATGAGGCATTTGCGATGACTTTGATTGCATCACAACTTTTCAAACGGATGTTCATTGATCTTAGGCAATTGCGATTTGTGATGAGCGGTTCCAAACACTCATAAAGTAACTTTTATATGAAAAATATGGAAAATCTATTTTTACTCAAAAGGTTTTATTGCTTTTTATATCCTAAAGGGGACCTATTTCTTATTTAGCATCCTTAGACTAAGATTAAAATTTGAAATGGGGGTGGGGGGTGGGGGGTGGGGGGTGGTTTGTTGTATAGCACAACATTGGCGATTCACTGGAAGAACCAGTTATCTCTGAATAAAATAATGAAATTTCTAACACTTTCTTAAGTAGAATCAATTGAGGAAAAGGGAACTATCTTGGAATTGTTTAGATAAAATTTTTACTCTAAATAAAACAAAGATATCAATTTTGCAATTTCTTTTACAAACCCTTATCATAAATAAAAACATTTTTTGGTTTCTTCAAGCTTTGATTGGTTGTTAAAGATAAAGTAGGGGGCTCCTCCAACTTAGCTTTTAAATTTACTCTTTTGTCACAGGTAGTGCCACTACTTCCAATAAACATCTAGAGTCTTCACAGGGTTACCTTTTAACCATCAATTATTCATTGTCCGATCCATCTAAGAGTATAATCTTTTAAAGATAAATTCAGAAAGATATATCTACACATATATATATTTTCATATTTTGTTTTATTATTTTATTTATTTAAAAGCCATTGCCCTGGTTTGGTAGCCAGAAGATGACAATGCCATTCACTGGTTGTAATTAAACCGAACAAGATGGCTCGGGATGAGACCCCTTGTCTTTTGATTTAAGCCATTACCTTGTTTTGGTATGAAATATTGGTAATGTCAGCTTAATTAGTTCCCTATGATCATGGTAAGCAGGCTCGTAATGAGACATCTTATCTTTTAAATCGGATACATTTTAGAATTACACTCTGAAAAATCATAAACCTAGTGGATGGGGTGAATGCTTGACTCCTTAACAGTTTATGAATGACAATTATAGAGTTGTAGATGCTTAGTTGGAGAAAGTCTTTACCTTTTTATAAATAACCTTTCTCAACCAATAAAACTCAAAATGATTTCATGTGTTTTCAAGGTTTGAAAGATTTCACAAATTTAAAGAGGATTTCACAGTTTCCTATTTTTTATCTAATTTCCAAAACTGTAATCATTTCCTTCAAAGTTTCTACTTTTTACAAGCAAGTAGTCATAATATTCTTTCAAAGAGCTTTTCAATAGTAGAAAGCCAATGGTATACTATTTACAACATTATTTCTGAAAGAAAACAAAATTTACATAAAGAATATGTACAGGTAAGAAGGGGTTACCCCCTTAGGAAAATAATTTCTTTAAGATAAGCCCATTCATAGGAAGAGAATCTCTCTTTCCTAATAAGTCTTGGAGTAGAAACGTTGATGAGCCTATCTTTTCAATGATTTTAAATGGTCCAAGACACATCTTCTTAAATTTGGTATGCTTACCTTTGCCTTCATGTGCTTTGTCCCATTTCAAAACGAGATCACCAATCTGTAATGTATTTGAGCTAGAAGAACTTGCATCAAAAGAAGATTTAATGACTTGTTGATGTTTAGCATGACTAATTTTGGCCTTTTCTCTTTCCTCATCTAATTTAAGAATTTGATCAAACCTTAATTGAACAGAGGAAGAAGGAGTTTCTTCAATGAATTGTACTAGGGCTAGAGATGGGAGGGCTAAATTTGGTGGAATTATAGCTTCTTTCCCATACACTAAGTTAAAAGGAGAAGTACCTATTAAGGCCTTCTGAGTTATACGATCTGCCCGCAATGAAAATATTAAAGACTTATGCCAATTCTTTTGGTTTTGATCAAGAGTTCTTTTAATAATCCTGATGAGATTTTGTTAGTTGACTCTGCTAAGCCATTTCCTTGAGGATAGTAATTTGCAGACTATTTTAACTTAAAACCTCTCTTAAGAGCAAATTCAACTATATTATTTTCAGAAAAATAAGATGCATTGTCAGAGATAAGCGTGTTAGGTAAACTAAACCTTGTAATGATGAACTGATCAATAAATTCGATAATTGCATCAGAATTGGCTACCTTTAGTGGAATTGCTTCTACCCACTTTGTGAAGTAGTCCGTGGCTGTGAGGATGTATTTGTGTTGCTTGGAAGAATGTGGAACCATCTCTCCTATAATATCAAGCCCCCACTGTTCAAATGGTTGCTCAATGTTAACTGGTTGTAAAGGAAAGGCTGGTTTCCTTTGTCTCCCGCTAGCAATTTGGCATATCTTACATTTCCTCACGTAGTCATGGGCATATTTGAACAAAGTCGGCCAATAATATCTAGCATGTAGTATTTTGTAGGTTGTAGTGTCTCCTCCAAAATGTCCACCTACTGGACCATCAGGTAGTTCCTGTAAAACCTTTTGCGCTTTAGATTTTTCAACGTATCTTAATAGAACAAAATCATAATTTCTCTTGAATAACACACCATCAATGATTTCATAGTATTTTGCTTTTAACCTTAAGGCACGTTGGTTTTTGTAGCTGAATTTAGGGGGAGCATATCCATTTTTTAAGTAAAATATCAGATCAACATATTGAGATTCAGAGTCAATGATACTTATCTCGTTTACTTGTGCAGTACTATCTGAATCTTCATGATTTGGTATATTGGAAGCTCCTGCCAATAACCTGAAAAAACCTTGCCCTCTAACAGTTTTAGTTGGTTTAATATCAATATCATACTCTTGTAAAGATGTTACCCAGTTAGCTCTTTTCTCTCCTACTTCTCTTTGAACTAGAAATTGTCTCACTACAAAGAATGAGACTATTACTCTAGTATGTGTTTTTAGGAGGAATGGTCTAAAATGTTTAACAGACTTAAACACAACGAAGCCTTGTTTTTCAACTTCGGAATAATTAAGCTTAGAACCCTGCAAATTAGAACTAAAGAAGGATATGGGTGCTTCTACTTGTTGATCGTTGATTTGTGTTAAAACAATAGCATAAGATGTTTTAGTGGCCATAGTATACAAAATAAAATGACTAGAAAAATTCGAAGTACTCAATGCAGGAGCATTAATGATCGCTTGTTTGATCGAGTCAAAAGCCTCTTTTTCATTATGTCCACATTTGAAGAGTGAATTTTTCTTAATCATGGATTGGAAGGGTAAAGCAATATGAGAAAAATCAAGAACAAACCTTTTTACAAAATTTATCTGTCCCAAGAATGATTGCATAGATTTCTTATTATGTGGCAAAGAGATATAAAAAATTTCTTTAATCCTATCAGGGTCAATGTATATGCCATTTTTGGATACAATAAATGCTAAAAGTTTACCTTCATTAAGAGCAAAGAATGATTTCTTGGGATTTAAGGAAATCCCATACTTTTTGCAATGTTCAAATATCTGCTCTAAATCATGCAGATGATTGCTCTTTTTCTTAGAATAGACAATTATGTCATCTAAGTAAACAATAACCGTCCTATTGATCAAACCTTTGAAAGCTATGTCCATAGCTCTTTGGAAAGTAGCTCCAGCATTTATCAAATCAAAAGGCATTTTCTGATAATCATATCTTCCCATTTGGTTCTGAATGTAGTCTTTAATCTATCGTCTGGATGTACTAGGATCTAATTGTATCCTGAAAAACCATCAAGAAAAGACATTAACTCTGAGCCAACTACTAATTGAAGTATCTGCTCCATTGTTGATAATGGGAAATTATCTTTTTGACATGCTTTGTTGATATTCCTAAAATCTATGCAAATCCTAATATCACCATTATTTTTCCTCACAGGTACTAAATTTTGAGACCCATTTAGAATGTCTGACAGGAAAGATTATTTTGGCTTTAAGGAGTTTATTCAACTCTACTTTGATTTTTATTTCAATATTTGGGTGAATTTTCCTTAGTTTATGTTGTACAGGTTTCTCATCAGAGATCATTGGAATTGTGTGTTCAATGATAGAGGTATCATAAGTTTTCAAATCTTCATAATTCCAAGCAAAAACATTTTTGTATTTCTTCAATAAACTGATGAAAGCAAATCTTTCAGGTGATGAAAGTCCAAGTCCAAGATTGACATTTTGTGGTTTGGCATGAGTGCCGAGATTTACTAATTCAAAGCTTAAAGTTGAAATTTGAAGTTTTGCATTAGTGATGCTTTTGAATCTATCCTTAATATCATAAAGATCTTCTAGCTTGACCACAATTTTAGGAATAGGATTTTCATTGAGTGTCTGCTTTAATTGAAGATCATGATCGATTTCATAGATAATTTTATTGTCATAAGATCCTTTAGATGTCAAGAAATTTAATATATTCTCATCATGATTGAACACACGCCAATTGGTGACACTATTTGGGACAGATGGCTGAAAAATTAATTCAATAGAAAATCTATTTGGACTATAATCCTCGAATGGAAGGAGTTTAGAAGAAACATTAGCCGGGAGATTTGCTACTGCATTCTGTGATCTAGGAATAGGAGAAATGTCAAATGCCAGAAAATGAGTTATGAGATCTTGAACAAGGGAGGGATAATGTTTCAGATGCCCTGAAAAAAAATGGATAGTATTTCTCACTTGTTTAATGACAGTTTGAGAATCACCAAATACTTTCAGATATTGGATATTCAGGCCTGTTGCTTTATAGATACCTTGAATCAATGCTTCATATTCTACAGTATTGTTGGTACATTCAAATTCTAATCTATACGATAACATCGTTTTCTCTCCTTCAAGACTAACTAAAATACATCCTGCTTCTACACCGTCATTAGATTTAGATCCATCAAAATACAAAGACCAAAACAAAGGCTTATTTATAGGTTTATCTACAAGTTCATTTGCAACACTAACACACTTAGAAGTATCAGTACTGGAGAAATTTTCGACTTGTGATATGACACTATTAACAGGAAATGGAGATTGGTGAGCGTTGAAATTCCCAAAAAATGATTCAGTTGAATAGTTTCCAAGAATGTTATTATTGAAGGCTTCAGTTTGATTTTCTTCTTCAAAATCAGTTATTGTGTGAGTCAAATGTTTTTCGTGATCAATTCTGATTTGATTTGGTTTCCCATTATAGGGAAGCCACATGTGAGACCAATCAGTTGAAATATAACCATGAAGTTTTTTAGACCAATCTCTACTAAGGATCAAACCATAAAACTCAGGGATGTCGGCAATTAATATATCAATTCTTTGGACAACCCTGGGATCAACAGATAATCTGATAGTAACTGAATTTATTTCTCCTAAAACTTGAGCCTTAGTTTGATCTAATTGGACAATATGAACTGCAGACTTCTGGGGTTCAATATTTAACTTGGAGCAAACTAATGCTGACATTATGTTTGATGAAGCCCCTAAATCAATTAAGTAGTTATGAAAATTTCTATTGTAGATCTCATAAGTCAAGAAAAAAGGAGGAGTATGACAATTTGACCTATCCCCAATCAAAACGACATCGGTAGCATCCACCCTATTAGATGGTGGCTTACCTGATCCTCTAGCAGCCTTTGATAATACACTAGTTAGAAGAGGAGAAGAAGGTACTCCATTTAATTCTTTAAGCAGCAAGTTTTGTTGATGTTTGAGCTTGCTAAGTTCATGCAGAGAAATATTTTCTCAAGTCTTCTTCATATCTTCCACTATGTTATAATCCATGGAATTTGAAACCACTAGCGTTTTAGATGATGAGGGAGGGTTGGACGAAGATGGTTGATTATGGGGAGATGCAACTGGAGCTTTCTTTGTGGGAACTTTCTCTTTAGTAACAAGATTTGAGTTTTTATTCTTTTGATTTGCTTGATTAGCCTCTACTATACTTTTACTTTAGGTATTTACTGGGGGAGCTTCCTGTTCACTTTCATTATTAGAGTTGGGTAAGATAAAGTCCCACATTCCATGACATTCAAATGATTCATCTTCTTCTATTTCTTCAGCTGATAAAACTATATCTTCTTCTTCATCATCATCCAAGTCAGATTCTGCATTAAATATAGCATTAGGCGGTTTAGGATCAATTGGTTGATTTCTTTTGAAGTTCCTAAATGGTCTTTTCATAGAAGTTTCAGCTACCTACTTTTTTATTTCAACCATTTCATTAGACATAGTTTTAAGAACTTTTTGTAAGCCTTCCATGTCATATGGATCCTTGGTTGCTTTCTTCTTTGAATCATCTCTAAAGGTAAAATTTTTGGATTTCCTTTCTTCCAAAGTGTTTTTCTTTTCCAAAGCAAGGATATGTTTTTCAACAGCGATTGCTTCCTTCATATTTTCTACTAATGTTGGTTTGGCAGCCCTATCAACAAAGATGACTATGTTTGAAGGAAGAGCATAAATGTGCCATTCATTTTGAACCTCCTCACTAGGCTTGGATGCCGCAGGTATTTTATTCAACAACTTATTGAAGCGTGAGTTGAAGTCTTTAATGGGCTCTTTTGATTCAGCTTTTAGGTTGGAGAGGTCATTAATCAAAGTTGATATTGACCTATTGTCTCTAAACTTAGTTAGAAATTGCTCTTGGAAAGCATCTCATCTATTGATAGAACCTGGTGGTAACGAAAAGTACCATGATCTTGCTGCTCCTTGTAGAGTGTATGGAAATAGTCTAACAACAACATCTTCTTCCGTTACTCCATTCAAGTTAATTGATAACATGAAATTATTTATATGTTCTTCTGCTAACAGGCTATTGTCAGGATTAAATTTAGGTAGCCATTTTTCAAGATGTGTTGGCAATTGGGTCAAAGGTGTAGGCATTCTAACAGCTCCTAGGTTGGTCCATGGCCTTGGTTGAGGTTGATTATGTGCCATTGTTGAGCTAATAATAGAAGAGGGTGACAAAGCAGTTGAAAGTGATTGGGTAGAGGATGTTGAAGTTCTTGTACCTGTTTGGACTATGATCTGAAGTTGAGAAACATATGGATGACCTTGCAATGTTATGGATAAAATGGACGATGAGGAGGACAAAGTCTCACTGTTAGATTCTGATGGTGTATTTCTAGCCCTTTTTTGGCTTGGTAAAGGGAATTCAACAAGTGGAATGCCAAGCTTTTCACTCTTTGCCCTAGTAAGTGGCTATGATGGGATATATTGGCAAGTAATACTACCTTGGGATAACTCAGACTCGTCTTTGGATATTGAAATCCCCTGGAGTTTATGAATCAATATTGTACTTCAGGAGGTGCAGGAGAAGAATTGTCTGGCATGTTTAGGGTTTCAGTAGTGGGTTTTGTATTTTCTTTTCAACTTCTCGCTTAGGAATAGGAGATTTAAAATGTGAAGGAGAAGTTGGAGGTGACGATGAGGGGGAATTACTCTTAGAATGGCCTGTATATTTAGATTTACTTGCCATTTATAGTCTGGCCCTCCTTTTAGCGCCAAAAATGTTGATGCCTCTAAAATCGTAGCACCAACATTGGGGGATAACCACCCGGTCCGGACCTTAGTGCTGTAGAAATTCCCACTGTAGATCAACAGATTATGCAATATACTAAAACACAATACAAGATCTCCTTCTACAACACTTTGCAGAAGCTTAATCGAATTGAGCAAGATCAAGAGAACACATATAACTGAGAATGAGAAATCAATCACACATAACACAGAAGAAATAACTCGGGGAAAGCCTCAGCCTAAAACCCCAATCTTTGTATTATCATACAAGTGGAAATCTTGTTCAATTTACAAAAGGAATCAGCTCTCAAGCTATCCTGTTCTCTCTGCAATCAAACAATATAGTTCATAGACTGAATAGACATAGTATATGTCCTCCTCAAGCCCTCCAAGCCTCCTATTTCCTTGCGTAGTCTTTCTTAGGGTCCAGTGAAGCCACATGTGGGAATTGGCCTCATCATAGTCACAAAACCTGAAGAAGTAACTGCGCAATCCTCAACAAAAGAATTCCTTCTACATGCAAGGAATATTCACAATGGAATATTCTAGCAACTGACAGTACTTCTGATCTCAACTGGGTCTCTGACTGAACTGACATGCATGAGTTATTTATGAGAGAATATTCAGTTATTTGAAGTGCAACAGTTACGTGCATGCAAGCATTAACTAATTGAACTTACATTAATTCAACAAACTATTTGAATTAATCTAACTTGACTTGACTCAGTTAATTGAGCCAACTAATTACAACTCAATATTACAACTCATCCTTATCTCTTTAACTGATGGATAAATTCCTCAATTAATGGATAAACTGTTGCATGTCCCCACATCGACTTCATGTTTGATTTTCCTTAACTAATTAACTCAAGATGAATTAATTAATTAATTTACAAACATATGCTAAGATCAAATTCAAATTTTACTTCACTATTTTAGTTCAGGGGCTGACTAAAATAGGAAGTTATCCCGAAATGCTATTTATAGAATGCTATTTTTAACACTTCCATTTTTCATCCCTTGTTGCTATGTTCAACATTGGCTGAACTACTATTTATAGCAGTGTTATTTTTAGCATTTATTGTTGCTATTTTCAACACTCCCTCTCAACAAGAATGGGATTATTAGTAATTCTAATCTTGTCTATGTGGAACTTGAACTTGCATTTTGATAATTCCTTAGTCAAAATGTCTGCATCCTGTTCTTCGATAGAAACATACAGCGACAACATGATCCTCTTGACCACATAGTCTCGAAGATGGTGATACCGGATATCAATGTGCTTGGACCTGTCATGAAAAACTGGATTCTCAGAGAGTTTGATACAACGTTGGTTATCGCAGTAGATCAATGTAGGATCCATCCTCTGACCAAACAATCCCACTAGAATCTTCTGCATCCAAATGACCTCACATGCAGCCTAACTAGTAGCCATGTATTCAGCCTCTGCTAAGCTAAGTACAATTGATCTCCATTTCCTGTTGTACCAGGAAACTGCAACTGAACCAAGGTTGAATATTACTCCAGAAGTGCTCTTCCAATCTGATGGACTCCCTGCCCAATCACATCTGTGAAGCCTTGAAACTTCACTCCCTCTTTCCATCTGTACCACAATCCGAACTGAGATGTTCCTCTAAGGTATCTCAGCACATGCTTTGCTACCTTCCAAAACAGCTTGGTAGGCTGAACCATAGCTTGACTTAGTTGGTTCACCGCAAAGCATAGGTCGGTTCATGTGTTCACTACATACATAAGTGAACCCACCAGCTGCCGATAAATAGTAGCAGCTACTATCTCACCTGAAGTAGCATCCTCTTTCCTCCATTTCCTAGCTAGAGGAGTCTGCATGGGCTTGCACTTCTCCATGTGAAAATGCCTGAGTATCTCATTGGCATACTTGCCTTGAGACACAAATACTTCCCCATCTTTCTTCCACACCTCCATGCCTAGAAAGTAGTGCATAAGGCCCATGTCCTTCATCTCGAACTCTCTTGCAAGGTCCTCCTTGCAAGACTGTATCAGCTGATCATCACCTGGCCAAATCAGATCATCGACATAAAGAACAATGATCAATGGTTTACCTTCTACCATGATGTGGTAAAGGTTCGCATCTACTTCACTCTTGGTGAAGCCCAAACCAGTGAAATAGCTGTCGATCTTGGTGTACCAAGCATAGGGTGCTTGCTTCAGCCCATACAAAGCCCTCTTGAGTTGGCACACATGCGACTCACAATCGAAGGTCTCAAAACCCTCTGGCTGCTCAATGTACACCTCCTCCTCAATCTTCCCATTGAGAAATGCTGTCTTCACATCCATCTAGTGGATATTCCACCCCATCTATGTTGATAGTGCCAATATCGATTTAATTGATGAGTACCTTGCTACGGGAGCAAAAGTCTCATCATAGTCGATCCCCAAACCTTGCCTTATGTTTCTCAACACTGCCATCAACTGCCTGCTTTACCTTGTAAAGCCATTTGGAACTCACCACTGACTTGCCCTGAGGCCTTAGGACAACATCCCACACACTGTTCCAAATGATAGAGTCATACTCCTATACCATTGCATCAACCCAGACTGGTTGTTGCACTGCCTCCTTGAATGAAGAAGGTTCGGTATCTACACACTCCCAAAATAGGGCCATGTACCTAGTGTACTGCTCGAGTGACCTCCTCTATCTACGCCGAGAAGATGGCTGTCCCACAATCTCCCGTGCATCTAGCATCAACCTGTTAGCTTCCCTTGGGTGTTTTTGCCCATCTCTGGAAGTATCAGCATGAGTGGATGTCTCCACTCCTGGATCCTCTACATGTGGCTACTTCGCATCAATTTGAGGCTCCACCTCCTTAGGAACTAAAAGTTCCTCCTCTGCATGCAACTTAGGCCCCTCTCAAGTGACACTTGCATGGCTTTCTGCTCGTCGAACTTCAGATCCCTGCATACCACAGTCCTCTAAGTGGAAGGAAGGTACACCCAATAGTTGTGGGGTGAATCTGTGTACCCCAAAAATATTCCCAACTCAGCTGTTGGGTCCAGCTTCTTCTTGGCATGTTTGGTCACATGAAAGTAAACTGATGATCCAAAGATTCAGAAGTGACTTACATCAAGTCACTTCCCAGAATAGGCCTCCATAGGTGTCTTCATTCCCAGTATATGGTGCGGGCTTTTGTTCTGCAAGTATACTGCTTTATTGCATGCCTCAACCCACAAATGTAGTGGTAGGATTTGGTCATGCAACATCGCTCGAGCTGCTCCCACAATCGATCTGTTCTTCCTTTCATCCACCCCATTCTACTGTGGGTTATGGGGTGTCGTAAATTCTCGTTTAATACGTTATGTAGCGCAGAAGTCTTTAAATTGTTGGGAGATATACTCTCCACCATTGTCGCTACGCAAGGCTTTTATTTTCTTTCCAAATTCTTTCTCTGCCAAGGCTTTAAACTCACAAAACCTCAAGAAGGTCTGATCCTTCTTTTGCATAAAGTAGATCCAACATCTACGAGAAAAATCATCAATAAAAATAACACAGTACCTTTGTTTAGCAGTGGAGGCAGGAGAGAAGGGTCCACAAACATATGAGTGAACTCACTACAGGATTGCTCCAGCTCTACTATCTCGATCCAGAAAGGAAGATTTCACATACTTATCCAAGGTACAACCTTTTCATGTAGTCGTCTGCTCAAGTTTTCCCTTGGGTAATCCGATAGAAATCTACTGCATGATCTTCAGGTCTCCATGGTGCAAGTGGCCCAGTCTTCTATGCCATAGCTCACCAACATCTTGGCTCTGCACCATCTCAACTTTGGAACTCAAAGCAACACAATCATCTACCTCCAACTTGTAGAGATTCTTAACTCGAATCCCTATTCGCATTGTCTGTCCAGTACCGATATGCCTCAGGAATACCTTTCCTTTACTAAAGACTATATCATAGCCTTTTTCTTCTAGCATAGCGACAGACACAAGATTCTTCTTCAAACCTGGTACATACTTTACATTAGTCAGGGTGAGGCTAGCTCCATGCTCCCTATGAAACACAACTGTACCTTCACCTGAAACCTAGTACTTTCCATCATTGCCCATCTCGATTCGCATCTGGAGATCCTTCTCCTCAAAAGTACTCAAAAGATTCTTGTCACTTGACATGTGGAATGAAGTTCCACTGTCCAGGTACCACACACATCCCACCATGGATGAAACCATGCATGCGATAAGCGAGAAATCTAGCTCAAACTGTGAGTTCAGTGCCTCACCATCAGATCCCTTCGAGGGACCCTTCTTGGATTTCTTCTGTGGACAATTCGTAGAATAATGGCCCACTTCATGACAATGAAAGCATCGCACTTTCGATTTGTCAATCTTCTTCCCACCATGGGAAGAACCAGATTTGGGATGGGATGCCTTCCCTTTCCCTTTCCTCGCCTTACTTGCTAAGGCTAGATTTTCCTCATCATCTTGCTTCGATAAGGATCCATCTCTGGTGCTTCTTCTTATTTCCTCCTGCATCAGATCCGACCAAAGTCGTTCCCAATATGGCAGTTTTTCTCTTCCATTAACCGAGTCTTGGTAGCTATGCCAGCTCTTAGGAAGACCTAGGAGTGCAAGAATCACCATGAAATCATCAACGGTCATGATTCCTACACTTCCAAGCTCATCCCTGCAGGTGGTGAGCTTGTTCAGAAATGTAGAGATCATGTCGCCCTTTTCACACTTGATCTTACGAAGCTTGTCTTTTAGCGCTAGCTTCCTCTGATTGTTGCTGTTATGAAATAGATATTTCAATGATTTCCACATCAAAAATGGTGTTTCCTTCCCATGGAGGTTCGAGACAATGTGGCCTCGAACTCCCCCTAGGAGGATTCTCCTTGCTCTAGCCACACATTTCTTCCATTCCGCCAGTTGAGTAGCATCAATTGGCTTGGGGACTTCTTAATCAATGAAGTCCTTTAGACTGTTATCCTCTAATACTACCTCCATGCGATCCTTCTAGGCTATATAATTCAAGCTGCCATCAAGGGCATAATCGAGTCTTAAACCACTGAATGCCATTGGTGAAATTGAGATGTGATAAGAACTCGATTTCTATATTCAGGAACCACAAACTTCAAACTCCTCCTTCTTTGTATACTGTTCTTTGCCTTGATCACCTTTGCTCTGATACCATGTATAAATTCACACTATATATCAACATATTAGGCATTATACTAAAACACAATACAATATCTACTTCTACAACACTTTGCGAATGCTTAATCAAATTGAGCAAGATCAAGAGAACACATATAACTGAGAATGAGAAATCAATCACACATAACACAAAATAAATAACCCGGGGAAAGCCTTAGCCTAAAACCCTAATCTTTGTATTATCATACAAGTGGAAATCTTGTTCAAGTTACAAAAAGAAACAACGCTCAAGCTATCTTGCTCTCTTTGCAATCAAACAATACATCTCACAGACTGAATAAACATAGGATATGTCCTCCTCAAGCCCTCCAAGCCTCCTATTTCCTTGCATAGTTTTTCTTGTGGTCTAGTGAAGCCACATGTGTGAATTGGCCTCATCACACTCACAAAACCTGAAGAAGTAAATGTGCAATCCTCAAGGAATGAATTCCTTCTACATGCAAGGAATATTCCCAATGGAATATTCTAGCAATTGATAGTACATTGTCCCTCCATCTAATCTCAACTAGGTCTCTGACTGAACTGACATGCATGAGTTATTTATGAGAGAATATTCAGTTATCTGAAGTGCAACAGTTACATGCATGCAAGTATTAACTAACTGAACTTACATTAATTCAACAAACTGTGTAAGGTCCCCTCCTAGGGTCCTCTACCAGATCTATATTCTCCTATTTTAAATGCAATAAAAGGGCAATAATTTATTTTATGACAAGACATTTAATCAATGATAATTTACCATTTAAATTCTAATTCCTACGATTTAAATAGTGAACATTTCATTTCAATCACTTACATGAGTAATCTATGCATAGAGAAATACCTGTATCGATAGCCTAGTGGAGATGCCCTTGAGTTGCTGCTCCTGCTGGAACGATCCTCTTGACTACCAATTGGATTTACCTCCCAGCCAACTAGGAAGTAATTCCTAGCCCAAGAAACCTCCACAGGTTCCCTAGCCCTCCGAGCTCAAGTCCAACCAGATGTAGTGTGTCCAAGATGAATAATACTCCCTTCCTCTCTCTCAAACAATTCCTCCAAAACCACAGGCAAACCAAAACCAAAAGCAAGACCAAGCATCCTCTTCCTCCCCTCTTCCTTCCCCTTTTATGCCCCTTTCTCTTCTCTACCTCAACCACCTCTCATTAATGTCATAACTTCTCCCTCATCCTTACATTTGACTTCACTTCTCCCAAGTAAACATGAGAGGACATTTGGGAATGTGATATGAATATAGAATTGGGTAATTAATTGGAGAGGACCATGTCTTCTCCCAAGTAAATATTTTGGGGATGAGAGATGAATATATAATTTGGTAATTAATTGGAGAGGACCATGTCTTCTCCCAAGTAAATGTGAGAGGACATTTTGGGGATGAGAGATGAATATATAAATTGGTAGTTAATTGGAGAGGACCATGTCTTCTCCCAAGTAAATCTGAGAGGACATTTGGGAATGTGAAATGAATATAAAATTGGGTAATTAATTGGGGAGGACCATGTCTTCTTCCAAGCAAATGTGAGAGGACATTTTGGGGACGAGAGATGAATATATAAATTGGTAATTAATTGGAGAGGACCATGTCTTCTATCAAGTAAATATGAGAGGACATTTTGGGAATGAGGTATGAATATCTATCTATATATATATATATAATATATATATATATATATATAAATAATATATATATATATATATATATAATATATACTAATAATAATATATATAATTTGGTAATGAATTGGAGAGGACTATGTCCTCTCAAAATTTAAATTTGGGGAGGTAAATAACAAAATGTATATCAGTACCAAATTTACAGTTTCACCAATGTAGGTATGTACCAATATTTCTTGATAATTATAAGTCCATATTTTAAGGAAATTTAAACATTTAGTAAAATTTGCAAGACAAGATTAAATAGGGCATTACATACACTCCTCCTTCAGAAAACTTCGTCCCAAAGTTAGAGTGTAAAAGATACAAGAGTTCAAAGCAGTTTGGCAATAAGGCATGATCTGTAAATAAGATCTTAGACTAATATTAAGGTATTACAGACTCATGTGTAGGATTTGCCTATATTACTTAGTGCAATGGATCGAAAAGACTGCAAATAATATAGACAATGAAGCAGTTAAAGAAACATAACAGACACACACACATAACACAACAAATAATCAAGGAGTTCACTCAAAACTCTTGGGCTACGTATCCTGGTCTAGCTTTTAGTGGTGACCTCTCTATTATGTCTTCAAGAGTAGATTTTTTACAAATGTGAGCTCAAATTGAGGCTCAACACAGCAGGAATAAACAACAGGGCTTTACTTGGATCCCCCAAGTCTTTTTGAGTACATAGACTCTCCCTCTCACTCTCTATCTCTATTTTCTCTCTGTCTTAGCACTGCCTGCTCATGTCTCTGTCATTCAGTGCTTTTAAGCCAATCAACGCTTGTCTGTTTGTTTTCCCTATTGGGCTTTCTAGCTTCCGACCTCTGTCCGTTCAAATCCCCTCCAAGCATTAACCAATCATGGTGTAACGTCTTTAGCTATGGTGGCCACTTGTTTTGTAACGGAAGGGACCATTAGCGCGTTGAAATCTCCAAAAATGTCGTTTCTCTATTTACACATGGAAATACACAGAAACACTACAAAATCTGCTAAACTGCCATTTATCGGACTTCAAATATTATCAATTATGCCCTGTAATTCTTTCGGGTTCGCCTTTGGTCGCTATCGCAAGTCCATCGTTCATCTATGTGATCGTTGATCCAACGGTTGCTATTCATTTTAAGCGGCTTATGTGCCCGGAGATTACCTGCCCGAAAAGGCGGTTTTCTCTCTCCGGTGCCAAGCCATGTGGCGGCTAGTGTATGGGCTCGGGCAGAGCCCGTCCAATATCGCTTACCGCCTGAGGCCCGCCCAAAATCCCACTCATTACGGAACTCAAAATATATATTGTTGCATGTATAAACCCTTTCGGGTCTGTTTTATTGCTCCGTTCACATTTCCTTTATTTTTCGTTTATTTAACGAAAATGCAAATTTACATAGAAAAATCCTTTTCTTCCGGAACTCAAAGTATATATATTTGTACCCATAAGACCCGTCGGGTCCGGCTATTGCAAATTGCATATGTATTGGCCCCACTCATTTGTATTGCCACGATGCGATATATCGCAATCGCATATCACATGGTCCTCGGGCCCTGGTAAGTCTTGTGTGTGTATTGGTGATGCGATAGCGCAAGTAGATTTGGACCATTGATTTGTGCACATAGATCAATGGCCCTCGTTTAATCGCGCTGATCACTATCATGATTTCCCATAAGGCCGTGCCCGATTAACTCTGCCTACTATTGCCGCTTGCGATATGACAATCAAATCTGGACTGTTGATTGACTAGATCCGACGACTCCTATGCGATGTTTCTTAAGCCTCTCTTTAACTCTATTTTTGCCATTTCTTCTTGTTTTTCATTTGCGATGGTGTTTTCCACCATTTTCTAATGTTTTTCCCTTGCGATTGTTTTTAAGTATATGAAGACTTAGAGGGTTTTAAGATCCATTTTGGATCACGCCTTCCCACTGAAAAAGCTTTTGGACCACCAAAGTTGGTTTTTAAGCATTGATCACGTGAGGATACAACTTCCCCACTTGTCCAATCTCTATCCATCGTGCATTGCTTGGTTTTGAACTTTTGAGTCTGATTCTTCAGTACTCAACATCCCCTCTGCGTGTAGTTCTCACCTTCCTCTCCAGAACTGTGTCTTCTTGCAACTCATTGAGATACTCAGGCAATAGATCATCAATAGAAGTCAGCTGACTTTGCTCTTTAGGATCTTCAATCAATGAAGGTTCATATAGTCTCAAGTTCTCTGCATTAATGAATGAATAGATATGCATATAAGCTAGCAAGTCAAGGCGAAAAGCGTTTTCACCATTTTTCTCAAGTATCTTGAAAGGCCCATAGCTTATTGGTTTCAGCTTCTTACCTTCACCTTGCATTCTGTCTTTGCTGATTTACAACCAGACTTGATCACCAAATTGGAATCTATGCTCAATTCGATGCTTGTCATGCCTTGCCTTGTACTTGGCCTGGCTTCTTTCTAGCTATTCCTGCACTGCCTGGTGAATTTCTTGGATCTGTTCAATGAACTTGGTTGCTTTGTCCACATCACTGTGTCCATCAACTACTATGTCTTTACTAAAGACAAAATCCAAGGGAGACTTTGGTATAAAACCAAAAAAAGTCTCAAAAGGAGATCTCTGAGTAGAAGAGTGCTTGGCATGGTTGTAAGCATGTTGCACATAACACAAATGCTCATCCCAAAGCTTGGGATGCTTGCTGCAATAACCTCTAAGCAACTGAATCACTGTCCTGTTGACCACCTCTGTTTGATCATCTGTTTGTGGATGAAATGTTGTGCTCTTCTTCAATCTGGTGTCCATCAACTCCCATTGGCTTGACCAAAGCTTCCCAACAAATCGGGAATCTCGATCAGATACAATAGAAGTGGGTAACCCAAAATGAACCCATACATGCTGAAAGAAAACTTTGCTGTTTGTTCAGTTGTAACTTGTTTGTTACAAGGTATCAAAATACACATTTTTCTGATTCTATCCACAATAACATATAAATAATCATGACCTTTTCTAGATTTTGGCAGTCCCCCAACAAAGTCCATGGAAACACTTTCCCAAGGATGAAAAAGAATTGGAAGTGGAGAATACAAGCCTAATTTTCTATCACTGGGCTTGTACACCCTTTAATATATCTAGAAACTGTTTCATGCGTTCTTGGCCAATAACAAAACCTTTGCAGTTGTGCAACTATTTTACTTACACCAAAATGACCTGATATAAGAGAAGTATGTGCTTCTCGGATTATGTTAACTCTTTCAATTTGTGGAATGCATAACTTTCCCAAATGATACAAGAGTTGGTCCTTAACATGATAATACCAATTCTTCTACTTGTTCCTTGCTTAAGTTGCATTACATCAAAATCTACATCTTGAGCATATTGTTCAATGTAAATTTCATGCATATTGAGTACTTAAGTAGTAGATCATTATGATTGGCTTGATAGCATATCTGCAACCTTATTGTGTATTCCTTTCTTATATCTGATGACAAGATGAAATTGTTGTAGAAAACCCATCCACCTATAATGTCTTGATTGCTGCAATTTAGTTTGTGAGTGCAAATATTGAAGTGGTTGATGATCTGTATGTATGATTGTTTCCTTGCCCATTAGGTAATGTTTCCACTTTTTCACACTCTGTACTAATGCATACAATTCTTTATCATATGTGGGATAATTAACTACTGCAGAAGTAAATGTATCAGAATGATAATATATGGGTTTACCATGTTGCATCAACGCTGCTCCCATGGCATAGTCACTGGCATCTATTTCAATCTCAAATAGTCATTGAATATCTGGCAATGCTAGTACTGGTGCTGTACTAATTTTTTCTTTTAAGGTGTCGAAGGCTTTATGATATTTGCCTCCCCACTTAAACACCTTGTTCAATCCTATTAAAGCATGTAATGGAGCTGCAATCAAGGAAAAGTTAGCAATAAACTTTCTCCAATATTGTGCTGCTCTTAGGAAGCCCCTAACTTCTGTAACAGATTTGGGTTTAGGCCATTTCATAATGACTTCAACCTTAGAGGGATCTATCTTCAATTCACCACCCCTTACAATATGACCCAAATAATTTAAAGATGTTTTGCCAAATTCACATTTTGATAACTTCACATAAAGATTTTCTCTTTTCAAAACATCTAAAGTCTGCTTTACATGCTTCAAATGTTCTTCCCATGTTTTACTGAAAACAAGAATGTCATCTAAATATACAATTACAAAATCATCAATAAAAGGTTTGAGTACATCATTCATAACTCTCATGAAAGTGGCAGGAGAATTAGTTAAGCCAAAAGGCATAACCATCCATTCATACAACCCTTGCTTTGTTTTGAAAGTAGTCTTCCATGCATCTTGTTCTGCTACTCTGACTTGATGATAGCCACTACGCAAATCTAACTTGGAAAAGTAAATGGCTTCTTTCAACTGATCTAATAGATCATCAATGAGAGGAAGAGGATAACAATTCTTGATCGTTATTTTATTCAGTGCTTTGTAATCAATGCACATCCTCCACGAACCATCTTTCTTTCTCACTAGTACGATTGGGGATCCACATGGTGATGTACTTGGTCTTATGAACCCTTTATCGAGCAGATCTTGTACCTGCTTCTTGATCTCTGCATTCTCTAAAGCGGATAGCCTGTACATTCCGATGTTAGGCAATGGAGCATGTTGCTGCAAATGAATATCATGTACTATTTCCCTTTTGGGTGGCAGACCTTTAGGTTCTTGAAATAGGATATCATATTATAAAACAACTTTAACTAAATTAGCTTTCTGTTTAGCATCAAAACCTTCAAATACATTGGTTTTATCAAGGTTCTTTTCCTTTACAACCATCAGTAAAAGTTTCTTGCATGAATTTACAATTCTTTTCATCTGCCCTGAGTTTATGAGAGAATAGTTATTTCTGAGTTTATGAGCTCTTACATATATTCTATTCCATATTTAGTGAGTTGATACTTATTTTCAGCTCTACAGAAAATGGATTTTCTATCATACAAGTAAGGACTTCCTAAAACAATACCACATATATCCAAGGGAACTATATCTAACTCAACCTCATCTATAAATGTTGACCCAATAGCAAACCTAAGTTTACATTGTCTAGTGACTTGTAACTTTGCTTTATCACATACCCAACCTAATGGATATGGCTTCTTGTGAGGTGTTGTTAGTAAGCCCAACTTCTTTACAATTGTTTCAGAAATCAAGTTTACTTGTTATCCACTATCAAATAAAGTATCAATCTTTTGGTGCTTGGAAATAACTCTAATATGAAAAAGCTCATGCCTTTTCCTCTCATTATCTTCATTATCAATAGATTGTGTAGAATTACTTGTAGATGCTTCAGAATTTTTTCCTTTTATACCTGTGGCTATGACTGTTGTTTCATTGCCTGAGTTTGGCCCCAAGTCTTTCTGAATAACAGAAGCAGTCTTCTTCTTCTTACCACCGAACTTCTTAGGTTTCAGCTCTAGATGCAAACACTAGCAGTGTTCATCATCGTGCCCATCCTTCTTGCAGTGAGTGCATGAAGGTTTGTATTTCTATACAACATTTGTCTTCCTCTCATTCCATTTCAGCTTCTTCTTTTCCTTGTTCTTTCTTGCAGAGTGTTTTGATGATCCCCCAATCTTTGGGTTCACATTCTCACCTCTAGCTTCTAGATGTGTAGCCTGAATTGATACATCATCTAGTCTAGTAGGATTAAACATGAGAATGGTGTGCTTCAAATAGCTATGCAGACCACCTATATACTTCAACAAGGTTTTAGGTGAGTCTAGAGAAATGCCTAGAGTTAAAGCTCTTTTTCTAGATTCTTGGGTATAACTTTGTACACTTTGGCCCTTTAATTGGTGAAGAGTTTTCCAACTCATCATTGCTTGCTGCATATAAGCTAGAGGATAGAATTTTTTTTGATGGTAGAAACAAATTCATTCCAGGTAGAAAGAATTTCACCATGTCTTTTCAGATCAACTTGTGTCTTGCCTTCCCACCGCACTAGTGCAGTTCCTCCAAGGCGAAGTTTAGCCAACTGAATCTTTCTCCTTTTTGAATCAATGTTTTTCAACCTACAATATACATCAATCTATCTAATCCAATTATCTAGCTTTTTTGCATTTAATTCTCCATCATAAATTGGTAAATCAAATTTTACAGCTAATTTAATTAAAGATATTTTCTTCTTTTTCTTTTTAGGGTTGGGAGATGAGGATGATGGAGGTGATGGTGGAGGAGATGATGGAGGAAGCTTTTCCCCTTTCCCTTTGTCCTCTAGGGAGGCATCTAGAGAAGGTTCCTTTGCTCCTGTCTCTTGTTTGGGGTTGAAGTATTTTCACCTCGACCCTTCTTAAATTCTCGATGCATCTCTTCCACCATGGTGGTCATGGCCATGAAACTGTCCATGAACTGAGATTCTGATTCCAATGGGACTTCTCTAGCCATTCTCATCTGAGAGTAGAATCTTCCAATCTCTGGATTAGCCTCAACAAGTTCCCCTTCTCCTAGTTTGAGCTTTGACCTAGTTAGCATTCAAGAATCCAACACAAGCTTTTCTAACCTTAGCAAACCTAAAGCTCTGATACCACTTGATCTGTAAATGAGATCTTAGACTAATATTAAGGTATTACAGACTCATGTGCAGGATTTTCTTATATTACTTAGTGTAACGGATAGAAAAGATTGCGAATAATATAGACAATGAAGCAGTTAAAGAAACATAACAAACACACACACATAACACAACAAATAATCAAGGAGTTCACCCAAAACTCTTGGGCTACATCTCCTGGTCCAAATTTCAGTGGTGATCTCTCTATTATGTCTTCAAGAGCAGAGTTTTTACAAATGTGAGCTCAAATTGAGGCTCAACACAACAGGAATAAACAACAGGGCTTTACTTGGATCCCCCAAGTCTTTTTGAGTACACAGACTCTCCCTCTCGCTCTCTATCTCCGTTTTATCTCTGTCCTAGCACTATGTGCTCCTATCTCTGTCATTCAGTGGCTTTTAAGCCAATTGGTGCTTGTTTATTTGTTTTCCCTTTCGGGCTTTCCGGCTTCTGACCTCTGTCCGTTCAAATCCCCTTTGAGCATTAACCAGTCATGGTGTAACGTCTTCAGGTATGGTGGCCACCTGTTTTGTAACGGAAGGGACCATCAGCGCGTTGAAATCCCCAAAAATGTCGTTTCTCTGTTTACACAGGGAAATACACAGAAACGCTGCAAAATCTACCAAACTGTCGTTTATCAGACTTCAAATATTATCAATTCCGCTCTGTAATCCTTTCGGGTCTGCCTTTGGTCGCTAGCACAAGTCCATCGTTGATCTATGTGATCATTGATCCAACGGTTGCTATTCATTTCAGGCGGCTTATGTGCTGGGAGATTATCCGCCCAAAAAGGCGGTTTTCTCTCTTTAGCGCCAAGCCCCGTGGCAGCCAGTGTATGGGCTTGGGCAGAGCCCATCCAATACCGCTTACCGCCTGAGGCCCGCCCGAAATCCCGCTCATTACAAATTTCAAAATATATATCATTGCATGTATAAACCCTTTCGGGTCCGCTTTACCGCTCCGTTCGTATTTCCTTTGTTTTTTGTTTATTTAACGAAAATGTGAATTTACATAGAAAAACCCTTTTCTTCCGGAACTCAAAATATATATA
The DNA here is from genome assembly GCA_000404065.3 of Pinus taeda. Taxonomy (NCBI): domain Eukaryota; kingdom Viridiplantae; phylum Streptophyta; class Pinopsida; order Pinales; family Pinaceae; genus Pinus; species Pinus taeda. The sequence goes on from APFE031237359.1 coordinate 232,261, forward strand.
TTTGCACCCATAAAACCCATCGGGTCCGGCTATTACAAATCGCATATGTATTGGCCCCGCTCATTTTTATTTCCGCGATGCGACTTTGTGATGCGATATATCGCAATTGCATAGTCCTCGGGCCCTGGTAAGTCCTTTTGTGTGTATTGGCTATGTGGTAGCACGAGTAGATCTGGATTCTTGATTTGTGCTTATAGATCAACGACCCTCGTTTAATTGCATTGATTGTTGTCATGATTTCCCATAAGGTCGTGCCTGATTAACTCCACCTGCTACCGCCGATTACGATATGCCAATTAGATCTGGACTGTTGATTGGCCAGATCTGACAGCTCCTGTGCGATGTTGCTTAAGCCTCCGTTTAACTCTGTTTTCACCATTTCTTCTTGTTTTTCATTTGCAATAGTGTTTTCTGCCATTTGCTAATGTTTTTCCCTTGCGATAGTTTTTAAGTATATGAAGACTTAGAGGGTTTTAGGATCCATTTTAGATCAAGGCATAACAAATGGAGATAGAGGTATAGTAGTAAAATTTGATAAGTTAGACAATGACATTCCTTCCCATCAAGAGTCTCCAACTGATCTATATCCTCCTATCCCTCCTAACCTACTTTCGTTCCCGCCCTATCCATCCTCTGCTGCTATATACGGTGGCATCAACTATACCAATCTAACCACTGATAAAACCAACATGGTGGAAGCATCGACTATATTGAACTAACTTCCCCAGCAGGCAACTGGAAATCATCATCACACGTCTAGGGGAGTGTGTCCACCACTGCCCTCCCACGATTCTAGGTTTGGAGATTACACGGTGGGAAATACCTCCACCCCTCTTTCAACTAGGGTCAACACCAACTAGCAATCATCATCACATGTCTAGGGGAGCGTGTCCATTACTGCCCTCCCACGATTCCAGGTTTGTAGGTTACACGGTGGGAAATACCTCCACCTCTCCTTACATTAGGGTCAACATCCTAATATGGACCACATTACAACGCCGGTTAGATACTTGTCATCGAATAATCTAGTCAGATAGTCTTGCCACCTGCCATTTACATTTTTCCCATGTCATAAGAGTGCATATCAGGTAGATAGAAAATGTAATAGAATAATGTACATCATACCTTTCTTCGTTATATGTCTCGACCTTCCCCAACGGAAGAGTAGATCTTGGCTATCATATAGTTCTTTCCAATCTGCAGGTTAGTTCTCATTCATGCATATATATAACAACAAAAAATATATAGGTAAGGATCAGTGCACTAGTTAATAGCCTCTTTAGTTTAGTGAATGTAGTGTCACATTCATATGTCCATTCATACCTAACCCCTTTTCGTTGTAATGTGGTGTTGGAGAACATACCAATGCAGATAGTCAGTTGTATAGGTAGTTTGATTTTCTTAGTGGCAGAGATTCAACATAGAATATATAGGGAAAGGGTGAGTAGTAGGTGGTAGAGGAGGTTGGCAGTGTTCCAGGAGGAAATATTCCGGTCTCGGGAAGAGACAGTGAGAGGAAGGTCAAAATTCCCAGAGGTTATGCACAAGTACTATGCAGAGGGTGACGCAGAAGGTTCAACATGTGGCTAGGAAGGCAATTTTGGTGGCAGAAATTAGTTTGGGGTGAGAGAAAATTATCACAATAATTTTGCCAACATTTTCCTCGGATTAGATTTCTAGTAGAACATCTAAATTATTGTACTTAGAATTGTTGCTGAAGAATAATATAAAACCCTCATCTGCTACATCACTTTTCCCACATTGTGGTTTTCTAGGGACAATTGTCTAAAATTAACTATGTCAAAATTCTAATGTGTGTGCTAGAATTTCTCAGTTTCTAGTATTTTACTTTCCAAAATATTTTTATGGTGAAAATTGCAGTTGTGATTTTATTCATTGTTTTTCGTAGCAAATAAATTACATAATTTAATTTACATTTAGCAGAATAATTTCTATTTGTTGCAAAAGATGAAATTGTGTTTGTACCTTCACAATGATTCATGATGATGAAGATAAATCCTCCTACACCTCTACATTTACACCCCCCCCCACCAAAAAAAAAAGAGAGAAAGCCTCCCTCATTTATCCTTTTCCCTTTTGTATAACAATATACTCATCATAGTTCTTGTATGGATTTATCCCTTTCTAATACCTATTATTATATGGATTGTTTGTTACTTAGGAGTCGTCTCAACAGTCCCATATCACTATTGTGGATTGTTGTACTCTCTAGTCCCATTAATGTACTTTGATCACTAATGCACAATGATAAAATTATCTTATCCTATATATACATTGGTTAATAATATGTTTATAGTTAGAATCTAGATTAAGATTGTGAAAGTTTAATAAACATATGCATGCACCTTATTACATATGTAGAAAAGTATCTTGTATTTATTTTGGGATTGCTGTAAGGCTAGACCGTTTTGGGCTTTCTGATGCTCAATAACTAGTAATTTCTTATTCAAGCCTCTATATTACAAATGGGTCTTCTAGGATGCACACATTATCAAGATAATGATTTTGTTGCTTGCGCGTACATTATTAAATCTGAAGTCCTTTGGACCCATTTGGACGTTGAATGCAAACTTAAATGAGCTTAATCAAGATTCCTTAAATGATACAAGGCAACGTAATCAATATTCCTTGGTTTCTAAGTTGGTAGTCCAAGAATAAGCTCATTCGGGAAGCAAAAGACCTGGCCAACACTGTTTTTAGAACTATTTTGTCTTAAATGAGCTCAGATTTTTGAACATTAGCAAGTCCATCTTGGCGTTGCAGAAGAGTAGCTGATTTCTCTGCCAGATAAATCCTGGTGGTATTCTATAAGAAATCTAGTCATTGGAACTAGGATGTTAATGGCCTCTTAGAAACGTTTCTCTTCCTGACACTTTAGTTACAGCAGTTGCATCCTTAGAGCCTTCTGCCTTTGTAACCCACTAGGTATATCCATCTCCAATACAAACTTCTGGTTAAAATCAATCACATGTGCAATAGAGATGAAACAACTTTAATGAGCACCTAGGACAATCTGATCAACTAATTACCTAGATATGTCTTTTGCTGTGAAATGAGTGTATCTTGTTGAAATGAGTTTGTGGTCTTCGAGGATCAACCACCTGCCTCTATTGTGTAAAGTTTCTACAGGGGGTGAACTAGTGACAATTAATCTCAAGATAAATCTATCTATGAGGCTTACTAATGCAGGCTAAATAATTTCCTTCAGTCAAGGTGTCATTTAGGATCACATAGAATTAGGATGCTTTGACTCACTGCAAGCACATAAAGAGGACCTCCATTCCCAGAAAATATTTGCTTCAATTGAAGTGTGAAGAGGGAAGTAGCACTCCAGTGAGCTTTAGCGCTAGAGCAACTCCAAAGTCCCATATTGACATGCATGTGTGTCTTGACTCTTCACTGACACCACCATCACAGAAACAACTTCAGGATTCTAAAACTTCCATGATATGCGGCCACTGTTGATGGGAATAAGACACAATGATAGCCCCTTAGCCATGTAGCGATAACATATTGTGTCACTAATACAATTTAGCTGACTTTATGTAATAAAGAAAAATATTCTCCTAGAAGTATCTTTGAGAAGAGAAAGGTTGGATAGAATGATGCAAAGGAGTGAGCCATCTTAAAATTTTGCAATTTCCATTACTATATGCAGCTAACTCAATGAATCATTAATACGACTAGCCACCAACTTGACACCAATTCAAATCAGGAAATAAATTAATATGGTGATTATGTGGACATGGTATTATCAACTGGAAAACATAAATGAAGGATTAGAGTGCAAGACTGATGCAAAACAAATCTCCAAATCCAAGCTGAGAGAGTATGGAACATAAATCTAGTGTTTATACCTTTGGTAGGATCATAAATAGAGAAATTAGAGGCAATGTCATTCTTCATTCTCCTAAAAAAAATGTATTGATTACTAACAATGAAGTTTTTTGGTATGCGATGTCAATGCTTGCACCGAGCTATAATTTCCTTTAGATTTTCCTTTAAAAATTTTGTTCTATAAATGGGGAAATTAACAATTGCTTTAAAAGCTACAATCTTGTCATGCAAGACTTCTATAAACTTGTTAAAACATGTATCAAATAACCGCATTGACATAATAAAAATGGCATGACAGGGCTTGGCACTAGTGGGACTAGACTTGCAATTAGAAACTAGAAAAAGGACAACGAATAGGGATCCTAAAACAATTCTTTCTAATTAATGATAGATGTACAAAACCCTTAACAAATGTGAACCTTTACAAGTCATTATTATTTGGTTGAAAATAATCAAAGCCAACCTAGATTGACAGAGTTTAGAGCCCAATTTTGCAGCGGCTTGTAATCAATAATTGTATCAAAGATTCAAAATCATAGACCTTCCTTTGATATCTTAAAGGCAGAAGGTGAACACAGAAACTAAGATTGAATAGTACATAATCCACACATGGAAGGGATGAATGAAGTTTCCATACACATCATTCCTCTACTATTTTCCATGTCCTTGCCTTAATCATAACTCCAACTTCCTCTAGTACATGATAGCTAGCAAAGTTCAAGGCTCAAATATAACTCCATGCTTATTTAGGAACCTATGTCTGCACCATATGGTTTGGGGGTACTGCACTATCACTTGACAATTTTTTTGATCATCATGATTTATCTACTTATGATTTCTATAACAGTCTGGCTAGAGTTAACACTATACAATATTCCCCCACTATGCCTTATGCAGAGCACTTGAGTGAATCATGTTTTTCATTGACTGATTATCATAATATGATTCAAAATTTCCCTTGAACCCATTTTAGTCTCTGCATATTAAAGCATTGTATTCTTACATGACACCTTATCAAAGAGATCTAGTTGCTGTTTCCACATATTTCATGTGGTGAGAGGTAAATAATAAAGGAATTGGGTCTACCTTTAGCTTAGATAACTTTGTTCTTATCAGATACCCACATTCTCACCATGGCTTGAAACATCTACACTAGCCACTTATAAATTTCTGATCATCATGGTTTATCCATTTACTATTTCACTCATAGTGATTCATAGTGATCCAATGAGAATCCATTGACTAGATCGATGGCACTATATAATATTCCCCACTATCTATTGCAGAAAATCTGAACTGACCATCTACTTCATTAAGTGATTATCAGAATATACTTCAATATTTTTCCTTTGGCCAATTTTAGTCTATGCTTATTGAAGCATCATATTCTCACATGACACTGAATCAAAGTGGCATAGTGTACGAAACACCATTGCCATTCACAAGCCTTTAGTGGCACAACAAAGCAATAAATTTTCTTGTTCCTCGTTTTGTGTTAGTTCTGTAACATTTGGGTTGGTAAATAAACATTTGTTAAAGAAGTGGGTCTACCATTGCCTTAGATGCCATGACCAGAAGGTATTATATTTCACCAAGTTCAACCAGGACTTGCATCTGGCCTCTCCCACTGAGATGGACTGCATCCATGAGTCACGAAGGTCTCGAGGACTTTCACCTAGTCTCATATGCCAAACCGGATGCAGTATGGCTTGGTTGGCCACATCATTGACATATTATGTCCTCAAGGAGTTTGAACCCAAGTCTTAACTCTGAAAGGTGCTTCGATTTAACCACTTGTCAACAAGTCGTTTGATAAGTATCTTTATGTAGCTTATTCTAAAAATAGACTAAAACTACAATAAATAACCCTGCAAGAACCCACATATACATATGTCAGGCCACAGAAAACAACAAGAACCAATTACACAAAAATGAAACGTTAGTATGAAACATTCATGGGCTCTACTTATTAATGAAAATAGATAGCAATAGTCATTCAGCCTGACAAAATTGAGCCATGGGTATGATCTTCAAAAGTCCTGAATCGTCCACCCAATCTTACAACAAGATCCGATATTCCAAGGCTAATACAGATTAGAATTCGGTTACTTAAATCCATTTGGCTTACCTCAGAAAGTAAGAGGGTGCATTTGGGAGAACTTGAATAAAACTCTGAAATTCCTTGTACACTAAACATCTGCTCTTCCTTCCGCCATGGCAGAAGTCCCACAGCTTGAGTCCATCTTCACATTCACCAGTCATGAGAATTACCCACTTTGGGACCCAATCCACCACTCCAGAAAGACCACTCAATTCTTGAATTTTCTCAAGGAGAAAAATTTATCTTTACTGCCATTTCATTGGATAACATTGACGTAGAGGATAATAGGCAGATTTTTGCTGCAGATAAATTAGCTCATCAACACTAATTGTAGTTGAAGGGCTTCCAATATCAAACAAATCAAAGTGAGCCTTCGGTCGCCTTCTTATCACGATCTCTGACATGGTGCTTATCATCCTTGCCTCATTGATGCCCCATGGTGGGATGTCCTTCTGATTTGAAATTTGCTTGGCTTCAATATTGGCTCCATTATTTACCCATTGGCTCCCCTGTTATATCCTTTACAAGGAACATGATAAAATTTAATGCCTTGAAATAACTTGAAATGTTGGGTTGTCAAGATGTCCACCAGGTTGTGGTCTAGTGGTCCAGATGGGGCATTTCTACAATAACGACCCTATTTCAAAACCCAGCAAACATAGATCCATGATCATGTATATGAGTTACCTAAGTTTGACAGCCCCCATGTTAAAGTGGGCATTATTGTGATAATGAAAAAAATTGGGGTCCATAGCTCCCCACAGATCAAGAAAAACATTTACCCTCACCAAAATACCAGGGGGTTGTCAAGACATTTTATCTTTTGAGATTTATGTTAGAAGTGGGATCCCCATTTCATGGAGTTGATAGCTAAACAGTAAACTCAAATATTCCAAATAAGTCAGTTTCTTAAATACTTGTTTACAAAACAAAGTCTAACACTTCACAAAGGGTGTGACACTGTGGCCTTCAACAATATTATTGGTTGTGGGGTCCTATGCCACAGGCATATTAGAGAACCAATATGGGATTAGCCTGATGAAAATTTAGCTGAAACTGGAACTATGAAATACAAGAGTACTAGCTCAAAAAATATGGAAAAGGAGAATGCTTCATCATATAGAATGGATAATCCCGTAGTGAAAGAAAGAAATACACAATCATGGAATTATTCAGTTGATCGTAGCAACTCTTATGAAGGGCATCCTACTCAAGGCCTCTCAAATGGTAATTTTATTCCAAGAACAGTCCAGATAAATGTGCATGAGCTTCGTGAGACCATATTAAAGAATTTTAGCAGGGTTTGCAAAGGAAGCATGCTGGCTTAGCTGAACCCACAGCTATCAGAGAAACTCAAGGAGAACCTCCCAAGGGCTTTATACATGTCTTCTAATAATTCATACAGAGGTTCACCAAATTATGTAAACACCTCAGGTGCTGTATATATTGATTTTATAAATAATGTTGGACAACCCCTTTTTTATTCCAATCAAGGTGCAATAGGAATACAAATCTTTTAGAAGGGTTTTACTCTAAGCAGCTTGAATAACATACACGAACCGATCCTATCAGAGAAGGATACCACGTGTGAGACTCCCTCCTTTATCTCTCCATTCAGTTTTGCTATACCCAATGCCAACTTGAATAATAACAACAATAACACCTTTCCCCTGTACTCTTCCTTGCCCACAAACACTGTAAAAGCTTCCCCTTCTCTCAACGGTAACATGGATTCATCTCAGTATACCAAACAAAACAACCAAATAAACTTAAATGAATCCATAACCCTTTTAAGACAATTAGTATTGCACGCAGAAGCAAGGATTAAAGACATCTTAGATTTACTGAAATCAGGTTTATGTAGCAGCGATCCAGGTTTACTAAATTCTGGTTTATCAAGTAGCAACTTAGAACTATCATCGTGCCCATTCAATCCAAAACATCGAATGCCACCACAAGTTATGTTTGCCATTATTTGAGATGTCCTTCATTGCCTGTAATGGTGGACTTGGACATCTTGTCTTCACTCAGGTACCCTTATTCTTTAAAATCTGACAAAGATTTAAATATAGAAACCTAGTTGTTTAAACCCCTCGAGGGCCCTCAATCGGATATTTGCATTTCTATAGAAGAGGAAGGATTACTCAAAGGCAACTTATTCTACAAGGATGCCCTCGACGTTGTTAATGCGGCTTAACAAAATGGAATCGATAGAACTTTTATCTTACCTAGTATTTTGTCTATGGAATGTGTGAACTCCAACTCTAGAAGTGAAGAAGTTGTGTCGCTAGGAAAACATGATATAACCCTCCTCCCTTTTGAATTTTGGGTTCTATAGACAGAAGTGGCGGGATGGAATGAATTCCCTTCAAAGCATTCACTGGTAGCACTTGAAACTTCATTAGGTTTAGTGAAGCTTAAGAAGTCTGAGATTCTGAAATGGATTATTCAGAATTCTCCTGCTTATGAGGTCATAATTGATATGCCAATGACTCGTCATATCCTTGTCCTTTTGAAACTTTGTTTGAAATCTATTTCATGAGAAGCTTTTGGATTGTATTTAAGGGAGAAGGAGAAGAAAGAAATCTATTAGAATACAAAAAACAATAGGATTGACATGCTTCCATCTTTTGAAATGATGAACAAATCTCCAAACCTGAGAACAACTTATTTTGATTGCCCAGTTCTGCTTGAAAATAACAATAATCTTAATAGCCATGAGAATTCAGTGGAAGAAAAATGATTGAGGGTTTGGAAAATAAGTCCGGTGAGAGTTTAGAAAATAACTCCAGCGAAGGATTGGAAGAAGGTTGCGGTGGCAGGTTGGGAGAAAATGTATATATTAATATAGAAAAAGGGATTAATTCATTATGTTTAAGTCGATTGGGTTGGCTCCAAATTTTGAATTTGAAATTGCAATTATTTATTTATTTAAAGGGTAGGCTTCAAGGTCCAGATTTTGAAACCTGGGTCTGATACCACGTGTAAGGTCCCCTCCTAAGGTCCTCTACTAGATCTATATTCTCCTATTTTAAATGCAATAAAAGGGCAATAATTTATTTTCTGACAAGACATTTAAGCGATGATAATTTACCATTTAAAATCTAATTCCTACAATTTAAATAGTGAACATTTCATTTCAATCACTTACATGAGTAATTTATGCATAGAGAAATACCTGTACCGATAGCCTGGTGGAGATGCCCTTTAGTTGCTGCTCCTGTTCGAATGCTCCTCTTGACTACTAACTGGATTTACCTCCCAGCCAACTAGGAAGTAATTCCTAGTCCAAGAAGCCTCCACAGGTTCCCTAGCCCTCCGAGCCCAAGTCCAACCAGATGTAGTGTGTCCAAGATGAATAATACTCCCTTTCTCTCTCTCAAACAATTCCTCCAAAACCATAGTGAAACCAAAACCAAAAGAAAGACCAAGCATCTTCTTCCTCCTTTCATCCTTCCCCTTTTATGCCCCCTTCTCTTCTCCACTTCAACCACCTCTCATTAATGTCATAACTTCTCCCTCATCCTTACATTTGACTTCTCTTCTCCCAAATAAACATGAGAGGACATTTGGGAATGTGATATGAATATAAAATTGGGTAATTAATTGAAGAGGACCATGTCTTCTCCCAAGTAAATGTGAGAGGACATTTTGAGGATGAGAGATGAATATATCAATTGGTAATTAATTGGAGAGTACCATGTCTTCTCCCAAGTAAATCTGAGAGGACATTTGGGAATGTGATATGAATATAAAATTGGGTAATTAATTGGAGAGGACCATGTTTTCTCCCAAGTAAATGTGAGAGGACATTTTGGGGATGAGAGATGAATATATAAATTGGTAATTAATTGGAGAGGACCATGTCTTCTCCCAAGTAAATTTGAGAAGACATTTTTGGAATGAGGCATGAATATATATATAATTTGGTAATCAATTGGAGAGGACTATGTCTTCTCAAAATTTAAAAATTTGGGGAGGTAAATAACAAAATTTATATCAGTACCAAATTTACAGTTTCATCAATGTAGGTATGTACCAATATTTATTGATAATTATAAGTCCATATTTTAAGGAAACTTAAACACTCAGTAAAATTTGCAGGATAAGATCAACCAACAAATTGAGAGCATGGTTTGGATTTCTGGAGGATGACTCATCCTAGAGTGTAACTATCCTACGTATGTGGCATCTGAGAGCTCAGGCATCATGTGATCAATGGCATCAACAAGGCACTTAATAGTCATTTGCTTGCTGTGTGGCTAGACCAAAAATGACCAATGCGCATCCCAGTTAACACCTTGTACTCTGTTGAGCTACTCTTCCTTGGTGTCCAAATCTTGCTTCCATTGCTTCTCTAAAACTTTTGCCTTTGGAAGTTTTCCTGGGGATCAATCAGAAATTAAATTGGCACCATATAAGTTATCATTCACCAGCTCAATAACATTATTCATTATAGGCCTGGCCTTGGAGGTAGCTCTTTCTAATTTTATTAATTGTGTTTCCCATTCCGAAAACAATATATCTTTATGAGACTCTTCAATTTTAGGTAATTTAGCAGCTCTTCCATCTTTTGTGCTTTGCCAGGAGAGAAAATTTGTGACTTTATCATCTGCATCTTCAAATTCTAACCTGGTATTAATTGCTTGATCAATCAATGATGTCGTTATGATGCATAATGGATCAATAAGAGATATTTTCTGACAGAGTAGATTCAACTGTTGAGATAATGCCTTATTTGCCTCTAAGGATTCCTTTTTAAATTCTTCAACCATGGGATAATCTTTGAATTGTCCCAAAGAGAATTGTAATTGTGTGATTTCCTCTTCTTTAGATTTAATCTCTTGCTGATGTGTCAATTTAAGCTGCTCGAGCTCTTGAGACAGCTGTTGTTGCCTCTGAATGGCCTGCTAGTCAATTTTTTGCTTTTCCAGATTTAATTGTTCTTCAAGCTACTCATTTTTCTGTTTCTTTACTGTTAACTGTTCCTCAAGCCGATTAACCTTTTGCTGCTCTACTGCCAACTGTTCTTCAAGCTGATTAATCTTTTGATCCTTTTCTTTGATCAATTGATTCACTTCAGTTGCCTTATCAATTGTAGTAGCTGTGTATGCCCCTACAAATTGAGATAACTTAGTCAAATCCTCATAATGGTTGACCTCTGAATCTTTCCATATGACATTCATAAATTTAGATTGAGGAGCTGTGGATGATGTTTGACCTATTTTCCACTTTTTCCTTTGCCCTCTTAACTACAACCCTGTGTTTTGGGCTGTAAAACACATCCAAAGGTGGAATCTCCTCAATATTCAATGTAATATCCCTTGAAGGATTTTCAGGGATTATTTCTATCTCTTTTCTAGCTGTTTCTTTGCTATGTGGCCCTTCAATCACTATATCAGGAATAATGGGTCATTGTGTTTCAGGAGGCGCAAATGTGATAACGTTTTGAGGATCATTCTGACTTTTTATTTGTTGATCAAATTTCTCCCATTATTTAATCAATATGGGATCAATGTGAACATCAACGTTTAGTTGTTCACTGGCCTTATCACTTGTCTCAATTTCTCCAAAAACCTTCTCAATTACCTGCGCTCCATTGTGTTCTGCCTGTTGAACGATTGGTTTAGTACTTAACAAATCCAAAGGTACTGTCAGTAACCTTTGTGTCCTGTATTCAATGAATTTGTCCATTTTCTCAGCACTCAATTTGAATTTTTCCGTATGACTTACTGTTGAGAATAATTGTGCTAAAGCAAATAAGTCATCAAACTCATCTTCCTCATGCAAGAATTTATTAACTTTCATCTGAGTGGTGAAATTGCAAGCAACATTCTTTGGGTCATATTGTCTTTTAGGGATAACAACTAGACTCGGATCCTTTGTCTTGTTTGCTTCTTTCTCGGCATATTTAAAATCATGTAATGAGTAAGTGCCACAACGAAGAGGAAAGGAAGGCCACAACCATTTCTTGGAGTCTGTAAGATTTCTAGACATCCCTTTTTCTACTATCTGGTAGGCCACTTCCCTGTCTAATAGCTTATTTGGAATGTAAAGTGGAAGGACATAAGGATCTGTAATAGTGCCAAAAGCCCAAACATAGGTGAATGTCTCTTCCCCGAATCGACTACCAATTGAGGTTAAGTCAATGCTAGCCTCGTTAGACAACCGAGGGGCAGGTTTATTAAAGATAACTTAATGGATGGGTAAAATTAAACCATGGCAAATCCTGTATAAATGATTCTTGTATTTAGACTTCCATAAGTATTTATGGTAAATATGAATGGGGGTTAGGTCCCAAACAATCCATTTCCAACCTAGTATGGGAAAGTCGGAATTAAAAGAAATTGTGTCAACTATGTAAGCACTCATATGGAATGGGGGCACAACTCGGGTAGTGACAAATCTGTTCTTTCTATAATCTAGTATTTGACTAGCCATTTTGTCCGATAGGATAGTTGCCTAGTCCAACGCAAAGGAGTTTATTGTTGCTTCTATCAATGGAACCATCTCAATAGAAAATCTAGCAGAATCGGGGCTTCCAAAGAGTCTACACATCATAGTAGCAACATAACAATATGGATATGCCAAGGAGTCCACAAAACACAGACCAGATGATTCATGTTTGTGCTTGTTAGGAAAGTGTCTCCATTACTTGATAGGGTTTGATTCAATGTAATTCTCCTTAACGAAAGCTTCCAGGAATGCTTTGTTGTATTGTCACTAGGGATCTGGCAAGTGATACATTATCTTGACATCTTCCGGTTTGAAGGATCCAAACATCCTTCCACCAGCTATGAAGAAAGCTCTGTCTGTTATGTTAATGCTCTCTATTACCCATCTTACCATATCATTATATGGTAAAATCTTTGCACCGGCGGCTATTCGATGGAGGAAAGAGCTGCCCAAATCATTGAGCATGTTTTATGATATATTAGTTCCATCAGCTATTGCTTCTTCTTCTATCTCCTTCAGATCTTCATTTTCAAGAAAAGTATATATGCCTTCCCACGAGGTCTTAACAAAGCCTAAACAGGTAGTATCTAAGATTAATGCAAATTTTCCTTGTCCTTCTTCCACTGTAAGGGGAGCCTTTGTCTTTCGAGCTCTCTTAGACATTTTGATTGACTGCGTGATTCTGGATTTACACTGCAAAATGAGAAAGAGGAGCGTGATACACGAAAAACTTTGAGAGCAACCAATACAAGTAATTATAGACTAAAAGCAGTGATGCACATCAAAAGATCTCATATAGTACATAGTCACAAATGATTAAATCCTTAAAGGATTGTAACCATAACTACCTCTTAATGCATTACCGTATCCTCATAAGTGAAACTTTAATGCCAAATTAATATATGTCACATCGCAAGTTTTCCAACGGTCCTTTTAGCATAGGTGTCACAACTCTGTGATTTTGCGATTAGCGATTGCATCATTTTAATATGTGTAGAGCCATCGCATATCAGAAATCGGGAGTTACAATCGCTATGCCCGAAAGAATTCCTTTTATTGTTGTGATTGCGATGAATGATGAGCTAGAACGTAGAGTTGGTGGGTTCGTTTCAAACTTGGAAAATCATGTTTTTCCTTTGTTAATCATGTTTTTCTTTATAATTGATTTAAGATTATATTGCGAATGCTCATAGTATATGCTACTTGTTTCTATTGGGAGTTCGGTATGTGATATGCAATTGTGATAGTTACATCGCATCGCAAAGTTTCAACGGATTGGATTCAATGTTTTCCTATGGATTGGCAAAATGCGATATGCGATAGCCGTATCGCATCGCAAGGTTTCAATGGAGTGCCCTAACTTATTCCTCAGAATTATTGATATGCGAAATGTGATAGTTATATCACATTCCATGTTTATAAATGGATTTTTTCACTTTAAAACTTTGCGATGAGGCATTTGCGATGACTTTGAGTGCATTGCAACTTTTCAAACGAATATTCATTGATCTTAGGCAATTGTGATTTGCGATGAGCAGTTCGAAACACCCATAAAGCAACTTTTATATGAAAAGTATGGAAAATCTATTTTTACTCAAAAGGTTTTATTGCTTTTTATATCCTAAAGGGGACCTATTTCTTATTTAGAATCTTTAGACTAAGATAAAAAATTTGAAATGCGGGGGGGGGTTGTTGTATAGCACAACAATTGGTGATTCACTGGAAGAACCAGTTATTTCTGAGTAAAATAATGAAATTTCTAACACTTTCTTAATTAGAATCAATTGAGGAAAAGGGAACTATCTTGGAATTGTTTAGATAAAAAATTTACTTCGAATAAAACAAAGATATCAATTTTGAAATTTCTTTTACAAATCGTTGTCATAAATAAAAACATTTTTTTGGTTTCTTCAAGATTTGATTTGTTGTTAAAGATAAAGTAGGGGGCTCCTCCAACTTATCTTTTAAATTTACTCTTTTGTCACAGGTAGTGCCATTGCTGCCAGCAAACTTCTATAGTCTCAACAGGGTTACCTTTTAACCATCAATTATTAATTGCTCCATCCATCTAAGAGTATAATATTTTAAAGATAAATTCTAAAAGATATATGTACATATATATATATTTTTCATATTTTGTTTTATTATTTTATTTGATTAAAAGCCATTGCCCTAGTTTGGTAGCCAGAATATGACAATACCATTCACTAGTTGTAATTAAACTGAACAAGCTGGCTGATGATGAGACCCCTTGTCTTTTGATTTAAGCCATTACCCTGTTTTGGTATGCAATATTGGTAGTGCCAACTTAATTAGTTCCCTATGATAATGGTAAGCAGGCTCGTAATGAGACCTCTTATCTTTCAAATCGAATATATTTTAGAATTACACTCTGAAAAATCATAAAGCTAGTGGATGGGGTGAATGTTTCACTCCTTAAGAGTTTATCGATGACAATTATAGAGTTGTAGATGCTTAGTTGGAGAAATTCTTTACCTTTTTATAAATAACCTTTCTGAACTGATAAAACTCAAAATGATTTACTATGTTTTCAAGGTTTGAAAGATTTCACAAATTTAAAGAGGATTTCAGAGTTTCCTGTTTTTTATCTAATTTCCAAAATTGTAATCACTTCGTTGAAAGTTTCTACTTTTTAAAAGAAAGTAGCCACAATATTCTTTCAAAGAGCATTTCAATAGTAGAAAACCAATGGTAGACTATTTACAACATTATTTCTAAAATAAACAAAAATTTGCATAAAGAATATATACAGGTAAGAAGGGGTTACCTCCATAGGAAAATAATTTCTTTAAGATAATCCCATTCACAGGAATAGAATCTCTCTTTCCTGATAAGTCTTGAAGTAGAAACGTTGATGAGCCTATATTTTCAACGATCTAAAATGGTTGAAGCCACATCTTCTGAAATTTGGTATGCTTACCTTTGTCTTCATGTGCTTTGTCCCATTTCAAAACGAGAACACCACTTTGTAACGTTTTTGAGCGAGAAGAACTTGTATCAAAAGAATATTTAAAAACTTGCTGATGTTTAGCATGAGTAATTTTGGCCTTTTCTCTTTCCTCATCTAATTTAAGAATTTGATCAAACCTTAATTGAATAGAGGAAGAAGGAGTTTCTTCAATGAATTGTACTAGGGCTAGAGATGGGAGGTCTAAATTTGGTGGAATTACAACTTCTTTCCCATACACTAAGTTAAAAGGAGAAGTGCCTATTGAGGCCTTCTGAGTTATACGATCCGCCGATAATGCAAATATTAAAGATTTATGCCAATTCTTTTGGTTTTGATCAACATTTCTTTTAATAATCCTGATGAATTTTTGTTAATTGACTCTGCTAAGCCATTTCCTTGAGGATAGTAATTCGCAGAGTATTTTAACTTAAAACGTCTCTTAAGAGCAAATTCAAATATATTATTTCCAGAAAAATAATATGCATTGTTAAAGATAATCGCATTAGGTAAACCAAACCTTATAATGATGAGCTGATCAATAAATTCGATAATCGTATCAGAATTGGCTACCTTTAGTGGAATTTCTTCTACCTACTTTATGAAGTAGTCCATGGCTGTGAGGATGTATTTGTGTTGCTTGGAAGAATGTGGAACGATCTCTCCTATAATATCAAGACCCCACTGTTCAAATGGTTGCTCAATGTTAACTGGTTGTAAAGGAAAGGCTAGTTTCCTTTGTCTCCCGCTAGTAGTTCAGCATATCTTACATTTCCTCACGTAGTCATGGGCATCTTTGAACAAATTCGGCCAATAATATCCAACATGTGGTATTTTGTGGGCTGTAGTGTCTCCTCCAAAATGTCCACTTGCTGGACCATCATGTAGTTCCTGCAAAACCTTTTGCGCTTCAGATTTTTCAAGGCATCTTAATAGAACAGAATCATAATTTCTCCTGAATAACACATCATCAAAGATTTCATAGTGTTTGGCTTTTAACCTTAAGGCATGTTGGTTTTAGTAGCTGAATTCAGGGGGAGCATATCCATTTTTTAAGTAAAAGATCAGATCAACATATTGAGATTCAGAGTCAATGATACTTATCTCGTTTACTTGTGCAGTACTATCTGAATCTTTATGATCTGGTATATAGGAAGCTCCTACCAATAACCTACAAAAACCTTGCCCTCTAACAATTTTCTTTGGTTTAATATCAATATCATACTCTTGTAAAGTTGTTACCTAGTTAGCTCTTTTCTCTCCTACTTCTCTTTGAACTAGCAATTGTCTCACTGTAGAGAATGGGACTATTACTTTAGTGTGTGTTTTTAGGAGGAATGGTCTAAAATGTTTAACAAACTTAAAGACAACAAAGGCTTGTTTTTCAACTTCGGAATAATTAAGCTCAGCACCCTGCAAATTAGAACTAAAGAAGGATATGGGTGCTTCTACTTGTTGATCATTGATTTGTGTTAAAACAATAGCATAAGATGTTTCGGTGGCCATAGTATACAAAATAAAATGACTAGAAAAATTCAGAGTACTCAATGCAGGAGCATTAATGATCACTTGTTTGATCGAGTCAAAAGCCTCTTTTTCATTATGTCCCCATTTGAAGACTGAATTTTTCTTAATCATGGATTGGAAGGGTAAAACAATATGAGAAAAATCAGGAACAAACCTTTTTACAAAATTTATCTGTCCCAAGAATGATTGCATAGATTTCTTATTATGTGGCAAAGGGATATCAGAAATTTCTTTTATCCTGTCAGGGTCAATGTATATGCCATTTTTGGATACAATAAACCCTAAAAGTTTCCCTTCATTAAGAGCAAAGAATTATTTCTTAGGATTTATGGAAATCTCATACTTTTTGCAACGTTCAAATATCTGCTTTAAATGATGCAGACGATTTCTCTTTTTCTTAGAATAGACAGTTACGTCATCTAAGTAAACAACGACCGTCCTATTGATCAAACCTTTGAAAGCTATGTCCATAGCTCTTTGGAAAGTAGCTCTAATGTTTATCAAACCAAAAGGCATTTTCTGGTAAGCATATCTTCCCCATTTGGTTTTGAATGTAGTCTTTAATCTATCGTTTGGATTTACCAGAATCTGATTGTATCCTGAAAAAACCATCAAGAAAAGACATTAACTCCGAGCCAGCTACTGATTGAAGTATCTGATCCGTTGTTGGTAATGAGAAATCATATTTCTAACATGCTATGTTGAGATTCCTAAAATCTATGAAAATCCTAATATCACCATTCTTTTTCCTCACAGGTACTAAATTTGAGACTCATTAAGAATGTCTGACAGGAAAGATTATTTTGGATTTAAGAATTTTATTCAACTCTACTTTGATTTGGCTTTCAATATTTGGGTGAATTTTCCTTAGTTTCTGTTGTATAGGTTTCTCATCAGAGATCATTGGAATTGTGTGTTGAATGATAGATGTATCATAAGTTTCCAGATCTTCATAATTCCAAGAAAAAACATTTTTGTATTTCTTCAATAAACTGATGAAAGAAAATCTTTCAGGTGATGAAAGTCCAAGTCCAAGATTGACATTTTGTGGTTTGGCATCAATGCCAAGATTTACTAATTCAAAGCTTAAAGTTGAACTTTGAAGTTTTGCCTTAGTGACCTTTTTGAATCTATCCTTAATATCATAAAAATCTTCTAGCTTGACAACAAATTTAGGAATAGGATTTTCATTGAGTCTCTGCTTTAATTGAAGATCATGATCGCTTTCATCAATAATTTGATCATCATAAGATCCTTTAGATGTCAAGAAATTTAAGATATCCTCATCATGATTGAACACATGCCAATTGGTGACATTATCTGGGATAGACAGCCGAAAAATTAATTCAATAGAAAATCTATCTGGACTATAATCCTCAGATGGAATGAGTTTAGAAGCAACATTAGCCTGGAGATCTACTACTGCATTCTGTGATCTAGGAATAGGAGAAATGTCAAATGCCAGAAAATGAGTTATGAGATCTTGAAAAAGTGATTGATAATGTTTTAGATGCCCCGAAAGACAATGGATAGTATTTCTCACTTGTTTAATGACAATTTCAGAATCACCAAAAA
The DNA here is from genome assembly GCA_000404065.3 of Pinus taeda. Classification (NCBI taxonomy): domain Eukaryota; kingdom Viridiplantae; phylum Streptophyta; class Pinopsida; order Pinales; family Pinaceae; genus Pinus; species Pinus taeda. The sequence continues at coordinate 250,746 of APFE031237359.1, forward strand.
CTTTCAGATATTGGATATTCAGGTCTATTGATTTATAGAGACCTTGAATCAATGCTTCATATTCTGCAATATTGTTGGTACATTTAAATTGTAATCTACATGATAAAATACATCCCGCTCCTGCACCGTCATTAGATTTAGATCCATCAAAATACAAAGACCAAAATAAAGGCTTATTTACAGGTTTATCTACAAGTTCATTTGCAACACTAACACACTTAGAAGTATCGGTACTAGAGAAATTTTTTACTTGTGATATGACACTATTAACAGGAAATGGAGATTGCTGAGCATTGAAATTCCCAAAAAATGATTCAGTTGAATAGTTTCCAAGAATGTTATTATTGAAGGATACAAGTTGATTTTCTTCTTCAAACTCAGTCACTGTGTGAGTCAAATGTCTTTCATGATCAATTCTAATTTGATTTGGTTTCCCATTATAGGGAAGCCACATGTGAGACCAATCAGTTGAAATATAACCATGAAGTTTTTCAAACCAATCTCTGCTAAGGATCAAACCATAAAACTCAAGGATGACAGCAATTAATATATGAATTCTTTAGACAACTCCGAGATCAATAGATAATCTGATAGTAACTGAATTTATTTCTCCTAAAACTTGAACCTTAGTTCGATCTAGTTGGAAAATATGAACTACAGACTTCTGTGGTTTAATATTTAACTTGGAGCAGACTGATGCTGGCATTATGTTTGATGAAGCTCCTAAATCAATTAAGTAGTTATGCAAAGTTCTATTGTAGATCTCATAAGTCAAAAGAAAAGGAGGAGTATGAGAATTTGACATATCCCCAATCAAAACAACATCGGTAGCATCCACCTTATCAGATGGTGGCTTACCTGATCCTCTAACAGCCTTTGATAATACACTAGTTGGAAAAGGAGAAGAAGGTACTGCATTTAATTCTTTAAGCAACAACTTTTGTTGATGTTTGAGCTTGCTAAGTTCATGCAGAGAAATATTTTCTCAAGTCTTCTTCATAACCTCCACTATGTTATAATCCATGGAATCTGAAACTACTGGTGCTTTAGATGATGAGGGAGGGTTGGACAAAGATGGTTGATTGTGGGGAGACACAACTGGAGCTTTCTTTGTGGGAACTTTCTCTTTAGTAACAAGATTTGAGTTTTTCTTCTTTTAATTTGCTTGATTAGCCTCTAACATACTTTTACTTGTGGTATTTACTGGGAGAGCTTCTTGTTCACTTTCATTATCAGAGTTGGGTAAGATAAAATCCCACATTCCATGACATTCAACTGTTTCATCTTCTTCTGTTTCTTCAGCTAATAAAGTGTATCTTATTCTTCATCATCATCCAAGTCAGATTCTACATTAGATATAGCATTAGGTGGTTTAGGATTTGTTGGCTAATTTCTTTTAAAGTTCCTAAATGGTCTTTTCGTAGAAGTTTCAGCTACCTGCTTTTTTATTTCAACCATTTCATTAGACATAGTTTTAAGAAATTTTTGTAAGCCTTCCATGTCATAGGGATCCTTTGTTGCTTTCTTCTTTGAATCATCTCTAAAGGTAACTTTTTTGGATTTCCTTTCTTCCAAAGCGTTTTTCTTTTCCAAAGCAAGGATACATTTTTCAATAGCTATTGCTTCCTTCATATTTTCTGCTAATGTTGGTTTGGCAGCCCTATCAATGAAGATGGCTATGTTTGAAGGAAGGGAAGAAATGTACCATTCATTTCAGACCTCCTCACTAGGCTTGGATGCCACGGGTATTTTATTCAACAACTTATTGAAGCGTAAGTTGAAGTCTTTAATGGGATCTTTTGATTCGGCTTTTAGGTTGTAGAGGTCATTAATCAGAGTTGTTGTAGACCTATCATCTCCAAACTTAGTTAGAAATTGCTCTAGGAAAGCATCCCAACTATTGATAGAACCTGGTGGTAACGAAAAGTACCATGATCCTGCTGCTCCTTGTAGAGTGTATGGAAATAGTCTAACAACAACATCTTCTTCCGTTACTCCATTCAAGTTAGTCGATAATATGAAATTGTTTATATATTCTTCTGCTAATAGGCCATTGTCAGGATTAAATTTTGGTAGCCATTTTTCAGGATGTGCTGGAAATTGGGTCAAAGGTGCAGGCATTTTGATAGCTCATTGGTTGGTCCATGGCCTTGGTTGAGGTTGATTATGTGCCATTGTTGGGCTAATAGTAGAAGAGGGTGATGAAGCAGTTGAAAGTGATTGGGTAGAGGATGTTGAATTTCCTGTACCTATTTGGATTATGATATGAAGTTGGGAAATGGATGGATGACCTTGCAATGGTATGGATGGAATGGATGATGAGGAGGACAAAGTCTCACTGTTAAATTTTGATGGTGTCTTTCTAGCCCCTTTTCAGCTTGTTAAAGGGAATTCAACAGGTGGAATGCCAAGCTTTTCACCCTTTGCCCTAGTAAGTGGCTGTGATGGGATATATTGGGAAGTAACATATCTTAGGATAACTCAGACTCTTCTTTGGATATTGAAATCCCCTGGAGTTTATGAATCAATATTGTACTTTAAGAAGTTCAGGAGAAGAATTGTCTGGTGTGTTTAGGGTTTCAGTAGTGGGTTTTGTATTTTTCTTTTCAACTTCTCGCTTAGGAATAGGAGATTTAGAATGTGAAGGAGAAGTTGAAGGTGATGGTGGGGGGAATGACTCTTAGAATGACATGTAGATTTAGATTTACTCGCCATTCATAGTCTGACCCTCCTTCTAGCACCAAAAATGTTGATGCCTCTAAAATTGTAGCACCAACATTGGGGGATAACCACATGGTCCATACCTTAGTGTAGCTCCTTATCCGTTTGGTATGGTGGCTCCGTCTGGATATTATGGGACCAGTTTCCCAATAAAGTATGATTTGATGAATGGGTGTTTCAAATGTATTAAAAGATGATAAGTGGTTTAATCTATAACCTCTAAAATATACAAATATATCTATATAACCTCGGTGATCTCATAATAATGCGATTCTTGATGAGATAAATGATAATATAGATTATTTACCTATCTACAGAAAGATGCATTTAAATAATGATTACATTGTATAAGAAATTAAAAAAAGTAATGTGAAAACATATCATACTAGTATTTATCGCTGACATATGTATACAATATAATAATTCTAGATCATTCAGAAGTGAAATAATACATACTTGTTTGAAACATGTGAATACATCAACAATAAAAAATCAATGGAATGCTAATTACATAAAACAAGACAAAAGAATAGTGATAGAAGTACGAAATGCATTTGAGTCTCATTATGCAAGTAACACTCTGGTTCAATCTTCTGATTCTGGAAACTCCAAGTCTTTATAGTAAAATTAAAAACAAATTGTCCATAAAAATTGTTGAGAGTTGTTGGAACTGCCTTCATCAAAATATGGGATTTTAATTTCAAAAAATAGAATTGTGATAAGCTTTGAAGAGATTCATCGCATCTAGGCCTTCTCTTGTATCTTCAATCAACAAATTGAGACCATGGTTTGGATTTCTAGAGGATGACTCATCTTGGAGTGTAATTGTCTTGCGTATGTGGCATCTGAGAGCTCAAGCATGTTGCGACCAATGGCATCAACAAGGCACTTGATAGTCATCTGTTGGCTATGTGGCTTGACCAAAAAGAACCAATGTGCATCCCAGCTAAGACCTTTTACTCTGTTGAGCTACTCTTCCTTGGTGTCCAAATCTTACTTCCATTGCTTCTCTAAAACTTTCGCCTTTGGAAGTTTTCTTGTGGAACAATCAGAAATTAAATTGGCACCATATAAGTTATCATTCTCCAGCTCAATAACATTATTCATTATAGCCCTGGCCTTGGAGGTAGCTCTTTCTTCTTTTATTAACTGTGTTTCCCATTCCGAAAATAATATCTCTTTACGAGACTCTTCAATTTTAGGTAATTTATTAGCTCTTCCATCTTCTGTGCTTTGTCAGGAGAAATAATTTGTGACTTTATCATCCGCATCTTCAAATTCTAACATGGTATTAACTACTTGATCAATCAGTGATATCGTTTTGATGCATAATGGATCAATAAGAGATATTTTCTGACAGAGTAGATTCAACTATTGAGATAAAGCCTTATTTTCCTCTAAGGCTTCCTTTTTAAATTCTTCAACCTTGGGATAATCTTTGAATTGTCCCAAAGAGAATTGTAACTGTGTGATTTTCTCTTCTTTAGATTTAATCTCTTGTTGATGCGTCAATTTAAGATGCTCGAGCTCTTGAGATAGTTATTGTTATCTCTGAATGGCCTACTGGTCAATTTTCTGCTTTTCCAGGTTTAATTGTTCTTCAAGCTACTCATTCTTCTATTTCTCTACTGTTAACTATTCCTCAAGCCAATTAACCTTTTTCTGCTCTGCTGTCAACTGTTCTTCAAGCTGATTAATCTTTTGATCCTTTTCTTTGATCAATTGATTCACTTCAGTTGCCTTATCAATTGTTGCAGTTGTTTATGCCCCTGCAAATTGAGATAACTTAGTCAAATCCTCAGAAGGATTGACCTTGCTGTTTATTTTCTGTTTTTAGAATTTGTATGCAAGTAATTTATGTATGGGGTTAAAACCTACAAGAACAATGTCCCAAATATATCTTAGAACTTAAACATATCTTGAAACTTAACTAATTCCTATTTGAACAGGATCAAACTAATTAAAGGAAAAAATATACAACACATTACCATTAGACTCTTCTAAGATGGAAACTAACCCAATATCTAACAACAAATCTTTTTTGGATAAAATATCCGCCAAGGCATTATTTTCCTTGTATGTATGAAAAACTTGCACATCATCATATTGCTATTACACCTGGTGGATTTTCCTCTACCACCATTCTAAACTAAGGACTATCTAGTTATCTCTTCTATTCAGAGTAGAAGGCACCACCACAAGATGCTTGCGACATTTATCGTAAACGTAGTATATATTGTTTGTTTGAATATAAAGAAATTGGAATGTAAGGTAGTGTAGTTTTTCATAATACATCGTTTCCCCTTGCCGAACTGATGTGTTGGTGATTACTTTTGTTTTCCTCAATTTGGTCATGGTTATATGATCTAGATTAGAGTAGATTAGTAATGTTGTGCTAATTCCCCATTTAGAATATAAAAATGTGCTTGAGGTTTGTACTCCAAAATAGCGAGTAAAAACACGAATTTTATGTGTGTTTACTTAAGTTAGTTTCATGAAGAAAACTTAAAACATGAAACCAAAACACTGAATGGAAGCATGCATCAAATACTAATACAACAACTATTGTTAAAGGAGTTCACCCCTGCTCGCACACATCTCCTTGGATCAGATCTAAAAGCATGACTCCTTCTCATTATGCTCAATATCAAGAAAAGAAGAGTACATAAACTGCTGAAATGGAATGGCTAGTTTCTCCTTCAAAGAAACAACTTCTGTAAAAGTTCTCATTCCATACACATGTTAACCTACAATCAAACATGTAAACCTTCAGCAAAAACAAGCATCTTACACCAAGACCCCATACTCCAACTTCCAAGAGCATAAACAATACTACAATCCACTTGAAGCACTTAAACAAGTCTCTTTCTCCAAACACATATAGAGAAAAGAATTAATAAAGCTAGAACACTATTGTAATGGCTGCTGCAGAAAACACATTGAGGCTAGAAGACTCTACAAGGTCATCTCTAGCTTCATACTCCTCCATAAATTGAATCAACACTCTAGTTGACCAAGGCACCCATAGGCTTCACTTTTCAAAAATCAAATCATATCCAAAAGTGCTTCTTTGATCTTGAAACCTCTTCCAATGAGTTCAACATGTCCAAAAATGGCTATTAAGCTTATTTTTGCATCCCATTTGGTCGAAAATTTCCTTAGTTATGACTTCTTGTCAGTGTTTCCACGATTTTCTCCTCCAAATCTATTTCACTGGGAGTTAAATTCATTATCTGGAGTCAAATCTGGCAATTCGCCAAAATCAGCGGTCCTGCCAACTTCCAAGCCTATTTCGCAGTTAAGGCCGAGTGGTCACATACAAAGTGGTCAATCTGGTGGTTAAGGCAATAGTTCCGCAGCTCTATCACAACTCGTAATCGACGGAAAACCCCAAGCCCAAACAACAGGCACTCTACGATACATGAATCTGTCGAGATTATGAAACACAACATATAACATATCGCATCCAGCAGTCCTGTCACAATCGACACTTTCCCTCGGCGGATATCAAAGCCCATACACTGTGACAGCATTGGACCCACCAAGGTTATAAACTGGAATCTAAAGTTGCATCGCATCTAGGACTTATTGCTCATCACAATCGGTGGATATTCTGGAACCTTGTATATGTGAGACTTTGTTTTGCTGCGATTTGCGATCGTGTTTATCGCATCGCAACCCAGGTACCTGGGGGCTAATTTCCATCTATGGGTTGCGATTGAGATTTGTGATTGTGATCCATCGCATTGCCACCCTTCCCTCCTCAGGGCTCGATTCTTTAACATGACCCACTTGCGATTGTGATATATCGAATCGCAACCCTGACTGCTTTGGGGGCCGATTTGTTAAGCCGTGACCCTATTTTTTCCCCAATATGCGATATGAGGGACCCAATGGCAAACTACCTCTTGGCGCTTCCCCATTCACTGAGAAATTTTCCATGTCATCCAATGCTGCCACTTGGACAAGTCAAACCTCAACTTTGACTTACTCTAACTTCTGCATACGAACTCGGATTTGAGTGTCATTCACACCATTAGATTTAGAATGACGAGCTCTTCGATCTAAAGCTAATATTATCAAGATTCTGACACTTTTATTTTATTGGCAAATTTTGAGCTTTTGTTCATTATAACATACAAAGGGTATAGTGATCATAACTCATTATCACAACACACCTTATACTTGGTATTCAATATATTATGCTCCAGTCATCGCAATGAAATATTCCAATGTAATGTCGGATGCAACTGTGGTTGTGAATGGCCATGATGATGTGAACAAAGGAAATATTAATAGTTCAAAATCTAGTCTCTATTGAAAATACATCGAAGTAAAAATTATGAAGACAATACATTGTTTAAAGAACTTTTCTCTGTCAAGGTGGTACATTGAAAATGTAGGTGGCAATAATCTAGAAGAGACTAGACCCGAGGAAAGAAGGTATCATGGTGGTAAAATAAGATGGATCTATTGATGTTTTTGGATGAGTTGCAATCTATGTTCATTTAGGTGTTGTTCTAGTTGTGCTAGTTGTGCTTGATCAAGTTATGAGATCTGCTAATAACACATACAAAAGGCATATATTGTTCATATAGAGAACAATGAAATATAACTTGTAGTGCATAGCCAAGGGAAATTTTACATAGATAGAGGCGCTTGGATTCGATCCTTAGTCTCCTAGTTGGTTGGAAAGTTGCATGGTTCGGGGACCATTGGCGTGGGCTATGTGCTGGAGTGGCGGTAATAATTAATGCAATAAAATTGGTAGGTCACGTACCACGAATTTGAATTTCAACCATTTATGGACTCTGGAGAACGATCAGTGAAGAACTCAGGAGGAATATCTATCTCAGATGGGGTCTGACAACTTTGGGATCTCTTTCCAGTGGCGTCATCTACAGAGGCGAAGTAATTTCCTAGACGGTCAAAGTGGCCAAAATCCGACCAAAAATATTTCAAAAAATCTCACAAAAGCAGTTTTTCGATCATGTTTTTTATGGTGGAAATGGATTCAGCACCATCAAAAACCCCTAAGGCACCCAAAATCTTGTATTTTGACAACTTGGATTTACAAAAATCCATGTCCTATTTATCAAACTTTTGTCAGAATTTCCGTTATTTTCAAGAAAAATTTGTCAGTTGGTTAGACTACAACCTTTCGAATCTGGAGTGTTGTCATTTCCCTTGGGCGTTGCAGACAACATCTGGTGAACTATAAAATACTCCTTGGATTTGATGAAAATTTGAATACATTCAGCACAAGTACACTTCAAACCTGTTATTACCTTCCTAAATGATATACACGGGGAGAAAAGTTCACTATCTACTGGATTCAGATCTCGCCAATGGATAGATCACATAAATCAGATGTTAGGTAAACAAGGTGAACACAAAGATAATTGGCATTTTTAGAAGATTTTGTATTGGTTCTGCTGTCGAAGGATGATTGGATTTCAATGTTAACTCTAGCATGGGTCTCCATAATTCCATGCTTGGTAACTCCTTAGATTGACAACATATTTCTTATTCATCTATTAAGGGACCCAAATATCCTATCTAGTAGGGTATCTCATTTTGTACTGGAGGCAACGTTGGTATAAGCTAATATGGCTGGTCAAATATCACTTATAGAACACATAGGAGATGTGCAGAAGCTCATTGAAGCTACCATTGCTACGGAAAATTAATGCGCAAATCGACGTGGAAGAATCGACACTGTACATTTAACTTTAAACCAAAAAGGAAAATATGTGCATGCACCAAAGAGTACTAAGACTAGTATGGAGCTGCATGACAAAATAGATTCCAAAAAGAACTCTAGGAGGAGGAAGAACAAATCGGTCAAGGCATCAGTAGAAATTCATAAACTTATTATGGGCGTAGACGTATACTGGGATAATGTGGCTACACTGAAACAAACAGTCTTGGTAGGATGTTGGGAGTTTATTAGAATGTCTTGAGGCCAGAAAAAGGATTGGATCAATAAATGTTGGTCTTCCATTATTGTATACAGACCAAAGGTCAACGTCCTACTTAATGGTTGGTTTAGATTTCGCTGCATGACTAAGGAGGATGTTGACAAAATTGGTTCCATCCCATGGGTAAAAGGCAGAGCATTTTTATGTATCCAAAAATGGATTGTTGGATTTGATCCAACTAAAGAATTTCATGAAAAAAAGTTCATATGGGTGAAACTACCAGTCTCCCATTGGAGTTATGGTCTAAGAAGGCAATCATGGAGATCACGACAACAAAACAAGCAATTTGTGCCAGATTTAGCACCATATTTTAGTGCATTTTTTTCCAATTAGGATGAGCAGCGTGGTGCTAAACCTAGCTCTATTGTTCATTTTTTAAAGTGTCATTTTTTGCGCCATATTTTGCATTATTTTTTACACCATATTTTGCATCCTTTTTTACATCATATTTTGCATTAGGTTTTGCTTCTAGTTTTGTGTGATTTTTTGCATCTTTTTTTCATCATTTTTTGCTTCCTATTTTGTGCCATTCTTTGCTTCTAGTTTTGTGCCATCATTTGCATAAAGTTTTACACCATATTTTGCATGCAATTTAATGCCTTTTTTTGCATCTAGTTTGTGCCAGTTTTTTCATCTAGTCTTACACCAGTTTCTGCTTCTAATTTTGTACCTATTTTTGCATCTGGTTTTGCACCAATTTTTGTGCCTATTTTTGCACCATTTTTTGTATCCAAATTTGCATCCTTTTTGGTGTCTAATTATGCATCCTTTTCAAAATAAAAATAAAAAATAAAAAATTCATCCTCTTTTTTCCTCATTTTGTGTCCACATTTGCATCTCATTTTTCACCTAGGTTTCAGTGTAAATTTGCATCTAGTTATGCATCATTTTTGGAATCCAATATGGTGTCCTTGGTTTCACCTTTTTTTAGCCCAATTTTGCATCCCAACTTTACACCATTCTTTGCATCCTCATTTGGCATCTAAATTTGCATCCTTTTTTGTTTCTTTTTAGCACCCAACTTGACATCTCCTTTTGCATTAAATTTTATGTCTAGTTATTTTTCCTTTTTTTCATCTAGTTTGATACCCATTTTTGAGTCCTTATTTGCACCTAGTCTAGTATCTTTTTTTATGCCCTATTTTTTTCCATTTTGTGTCTAGTGTTGCACCTTTTTTTACTTATAGTTTAAAAGTATTTTTTGTCCTTGTTTGCATCTTGTCTTGATGCATAGTTTAAATCCAATTCTACTTATAGTTTTGCATCCATGATTACATCCACATTTGACTTCTTGTTTAAAATGTACTTTTATTTCAATTGATGACCCCATTTATGGTTTCATTTCACTAATTTCAAATACATAGTGAAATATATTACAATTTCTAAATATCATTAAATAAGATATCACAATTCAAATTGATAACATAATGTTTCTAAATAAATTTAAAGGAAATTGAAAACATCCATTCAATAAATAGCATTATCATCATATATAATAATTCTCCATCAAAAATTTATTGACAATTTTCAATAGACATATATGACAACCAAATCAACACTTATAGTATATATCATCATTATAAGGTAAATTCACAACATCCATCAAAAAATAGTAATGTCATCATACATAATAATTCTCCATAAAAAAACATTGAATGTTTTTAACAAATATATAAAATAACAAGAAAATACTAATAATATCATCGTCATCTTTAATCAAAGCAACTAAAATTCAAATGTGTGATTACCGGATCATAATCTTTCATGAATATCATTATTCTAAGGTAAATTCAAAACATCCATCCAAAGATAATAATATCATCACACATAATAATTCTCCATCAAAATAATGTAGATAATTTTCAAAATATACATAAAGCATCTAAAATTTAATCTTATAATGCATTGATATGTGGTAAGCAGTGAGGTTGTGAGCCTTAATTACACCGTTATTCAACAAATGAAAGCTTGAACATACAAGTGGGACTATCATATTCATAAATTTTGTAACCAAATATCATTAGTATCATATACATCAATTTTGAAACCAAACGTTGTTGGTATCATATACATAAGGTTAGCGACCTTTTAAAATAGCTGAGATATGGAGAAACGTCCAAAGGTTTCCATATGCTTTACATGATATCATATACATAACGTTAGAGGTCTTCCAAGATATGGATAAGAGTTCAAAGGTTGCCATATGCTTTAGATGGTCTACACCTGATGCCTGGCCCTTCAAAAGTAGAACCCGGTGGCAAAGAGTGGTTACAGGTGCTACAAATATTTATGTTCTTATTAGTGGTGGTGAAGCCTCAGTCGTAGGATCTAAGGTTGTTTCTACTACTTCCATTGGTATTGAAACCTCCAATACAGGAACCGGAAGAGAGAAAACAAAGTAACCAATGGAAGAGTAGAAACCAACGGAGTAGAAGTGACACAGAAACCAACGAAGTAGAAGTGACACATGGCATATATTGGGGGTATGGACGTGGCATATACCAGATATATGGTGGGGGTGGGATTTGGAAAGGCCTCCACATGCACATATCCTTGTGCATTAGGAGAGGCCACTCACAAATTCTAACAATGTAGTGGAAATGCAAAAACATAACATCAAAATTATGCATGCCTTTCCCCTATGTTGTGAATCCATATTTTTCATGTGTGAACCCATTGGATGAACCTGCATTCCCCTCTATTGTGAATCCATTTTCTCATGTGTGAACCCATTGGATGGACTTGCATTATTAAAACACATGCATTAGTTATGAGTTCAACACAATATGGATTACCATATACAATGCCCATAGTTACAATAACATATATCTAACCATTCAATATAATTGTGATGATTCCATATTATCTAGTGAATGGGTTAAGCGGATTCATTATAAATAAGAAACAAAAATTTCAATATAAATCAAAATATCTCATGACTAAAAAGGTTAAGGTTAAATGGAAATTCAATATAAAATAATAATTAATCAAAATGATATCAATTACCATATGCTATGTTGATAGTTATGATATTAAATATCTAACCATACAATATAACTGCAATGAATCCATATTATCTAGTGAATAGGTTACGTAGATTCATTATAAATAAAAAACAACAAATTCAATATAAATCGAAATATCTCATGATTGAAAAGGATTCATTATAAATAAAAAACAACAATTTCAATATAAATCAAAATATCTCGCAACTAAAAAGGTTAAGATTAAATGGAAATTCAATATAAATTAGTAATTAATCAAAATGATATCAATTACCATATACTATGTTGATAGTTATGATATTAAATATCTAACCATACAATATAGCTACAATGATTCCATATTATCTAGTGAATAGGTTACGTAGATTCATTATAAATAAAAAAACAACAAATTCAATATAAACCGAAATATCTCATGATTGAAAAGGCCATCGAGTGAATAAAATGACAGGTAAATGCAGTACCATTCTCATGGAGGAAGGATTTGGTAGAAAGGAGGCTATATATTTAGAACATGGAAAAAACATCAGTTAGTTAGCCAATGTGGCTGCAACTCCACGGATGCAAACTTTTTTTATTAAAACACTTGTATTAGGGAACTATAGATACTATGAACATATACATTTCACAACAATAAAAACCTTCTATTTTTGGAAGTACCTCGACTGAGTGGAGAAAAATTGGTGCTTATACCTTAATGCTTCTTCTGCTTCTAAGTTATGAATCTCTTATCGTTGTTAGCCCTGCATTATAAAAATGCATGCATCAGAACAATAGATCTAGCTATAGATATATGAATCTCACGAATATAAAATCTCTTTATCAAAACCCATGTAGTATTGGTGGTAGATCTGCATTATCAAAATATGTGTATCAGGGAAATAGATCTAGTTATGGATATATGCATTCCAAAACAATACAAATCCTCTATCTAAAACCCTTGTATTAGCTATAGATATATGCATTCCAAAACAATAAAAATTCTCTATCTAAATCCCCTATGTCAATGAAGTAGATAGAGAAATCACTTGTATCCGCGAATTAGATCTAGTAAACCCTTGTATCAATGAACTGGGTCTAGCAAACCCTTGTATCGACAAACCAAATCTACCAAACTCTTCTAGCAAACCCCTATATATGTGAACTAGATCTAACAAATGTTTGCATTAGCAAATTGAATCTATCAAACCCCTGTATCCACGAACTAGATGTAACAATAGATATATGCATTTGGCAACAATAAAAAACCTCTAATCTTAAAAGTATCTAGAATAAGTGTAACATACCTCAAGCTCTGGAAGGAAATTTAATAATAAAAATGAGGAAAAAAAACCATATTCTAAGGGAATTAAAAAATAAATAAATAAAATAGGGAAAAATAGAATATGGAAAAAATTATTTATTAATTATTTAATTCAAAAAAATTAGTTCTTTCTATTTTTAATATGTAATATCTAATTTAAAGTCATTTTATTTCCAATTTATTTATATGTTAGCCCCACAATTTAACCTTATAGGACTATTCATAACCTTATTTAATTTCATTTAAAAAAAAATGCTTTTAATATGGTTTCTAATAATTTATTATATTTATATTTATAAAAAATTATATTTATTCTTTTTATCTGTTTAAATAATTTATTGTTTTATTAGTTTTTTTTCACTAATTAAAGTTGACTTTTATTTTTTACTTTTTTATACATAATATCTAATTTAATATCATTAGCCTTATTTATAGACTTTTCATAGCTTATTTCCATTTAAATTAAAAAATGTTTGGTTTTTAATAGTAACTTTTAATAATATACTTTCAATATATTCATATTTATAATATTTATATTTTTAAGTACTTATATTTTTTCTTATTTTGTTTTTTTATTATTTTTGTGTTTTATTTGTTTAAATACAAAAAAAATATTTTACTAGTTTTTGACTAATTAATGTTGACTTTCTTTTTAATTTGATTTTTCGTTGAATTTCTAAAGCATCTTGCATTATTCATTTCTTAGATTAGTCCTCCATCTATGTCACCTTGATGAGTTCAAAACATTGACCCCAATAATTATTATTGTGATGATCATTCTCTTAAAAAATATTATAGATTATATTAATATTTAATTTTGATATCGCCACTGATTTTTTCATGGCATAAAGTTTGTAAAAGCTAAGATCTATATTACTTTAGATTCTCATTCTCTAAAATACAAAAATCTATATTAATTTAGGTTGAAGGTATATTCTATTTTTATAAAATAGAGAAGTAGAGTAAGGTAATATTAATATTAATTTAGGTTATTATAAATTTGTAAAATATAGAAGGAGATTGTATTGATTAAAATATTTATCATTATTCTGAATCTACCAAGTGTAGAGAAGGATTGAAGTTCTAGTGATGTAAACATCTTTTTGAGTGCAAAATTTAAGAAAATATTTGTACATTGAGAGATTTGATCCCTCTTGACACTTGATAGCTTTGGAATTAAGATAGATATTTGTTGGTTTTATCAAATGCCGAGAGGGATCAAATCTCCCAAAGTTGCAAACTCATTTTGAGTGAAAATTTTAAGAAAATGTCAAAAAATGTGATCCCTATCGACACTTAATAGATTCATAATTAATATGGGCATGTTCTTGTTCTTTATAATGTTATTTATATTATATATAAATTTCACATCTCTATCTATAAAAATTCTTATTGTTAATTTGATTATAATCCTAATAATACATATAATTGCATACATGTAAACGAAAAAAAATTAGACATGTTTTGTTATTACTTTTATTTATTTTTTTAATGTAATATGCATAACATAGATTATATTCAGATTGGGAGTTTGCATATGCTTAGAAAAAGACTTTATTGTAAGTATTAGGTTATTATATGTTTATTAACTAAATTTAAATATAAAGTTTTGAAATTTCATACTTACAAATTTGAATCTCCCCTCGATGGAATGATTAAGACACGTTAGGTGGGAGAGTGCATGACCATCGTCCCATCAAGCACTCACAGATGAGGATGTGATCATGCACCCTCCCAAATATCATTAACAAGCCATCATGAAGTTGCATGGAGGGTTGCTTGACATCACTCCAATTTGGTGTCAAATCTCTCTAGAACTAGTATTGGTTTAATGGTTGCAACTAAGTTGAAATTAATAATATCTCTGATATTGGGGTATGTATTTCTAGAGCCATCATTGGTTTCATTCTTAGCCTTCATGCCTCTATAGAACACTCATAATTTGTAGGTGTGGTCATTTCTTTAAGAACTAGTCATACTTTGCATGAGGTGGATGTTAATTCAAGCTACAGGGCCTTGTAATGTGGTTAACTATTACCATTCATGGGCTATTATTCTTCACCTATAATAATGACATAGGAGGTTTCCTCTAGGGATACTACTTTAACTCTGTATAGTGGATAATTTTCTACCCGTTTTGTTTCCTTTATTTATGGTGTTCTCCCCCAGTGCATCCCCTGGGCATTGGTTACATTATTTTCTCTTTTAGATTTTTTCGTGTCGACTCCCAACCCATCACTTAGACTGTTATAGTCGGGTTTGGCTGGTTTTCTCCTTTGCTTTGGATATATTTTTCTAGTCAAGAACAATGTTTCTCCTTTAAGTTCTTCTCTGAATCCATCCTTGAGAAAATCCCTCATCTCCAAGTTCCTCTCCTCCTTGGCTTCCACTACCCTTCACTTCCATATCTTGAGCAAACATTCATATTTTAGGAAGTTTGTGTTATCATTGATTCAATATTACAATGCATCGTCGATGCACTCAAAGCTGACGAGGAGTGATCCATTACCTAAAACAAGGATGCTTTTGAGCCCAATAGAAAACTTAAACTTCAACACCTCGGTATTGCATCCACACTCACTAAATATTCATGACAAAATAATGGTAGTGAAACATGAAATTGTAGGAAGTCACAAATGTTTTATAGATATCGAAGTGGTTGGGGAGGTAGCATATTGGGTTCTTAACACAACACACACCAGAGGAAGATACAACTAATACATGTATATTTTTTTTTATATCTACTAGCATCTAAAAATTCGATTGGGTATTGTAGTGCCGAATCACAATGAGACCAAGGAGGAAGTCTTCCTTATGTTGGATGAGTTACAACTTTCCATGAAGAACCTAGAGAAACACTTGAATCGAATTAAATATCATTTGGGCCTTCCTCCATATCCATGTTATGTGCTAAGCAGTAGTAAAGAGTTAATCATAGTGGAAGCACCAAACTCTTCTAAGTTTGAATAATGGGTTATATTCAGTTGGCTGAGAGGTTAATATAGTTAGTTATTTCTCATATTCCTAAAATGACTAAAACTTTTTCCCAAACAACCACCATTAACTTGGTTCAGTCCACAATACTAGGTAGACCACAATAACCGGGTGGTAAAAAGAAGAAGAACGAGAAAATTGTTTCGAATGAGTAGAAAGAACCATAAGCTCTGAAAACACTAATGTTGGAGGGAAGAAAGAGTGAAAGTTAAAGTTCCCATGCAATAATTGTGGTATGGGCTATATGGCACATCATTGTTCACATTTGGATGAGGTCAATGAGAATAGTACTTCGTGAAAGCCCTTCACACAACTTGTTGTGTTGAATAATCCTTTCCCACCTTAGCAACAATGCCAAATCATGATTGTTACAAATATTGCACCTCCACAAGGGGGTAATGTAGGTCATCCTCCTAATGCGGATGCACCTATGACCATTATGTTATGTGAAGAAATGGTAAACTTGACCATGAGATGAAAATAGATGCAATAGTCAATGCAAATGTGTATTCAAAAGTGGAAGAAAATATGGGTGCAATAATAGGTGCAAAACTTGTCACAAATTGTGGTGAAACAAAAGTGGATGCAACAATGGACACAAAATTAGAAGAAAAAATATTTAAACTTGGATGCATAATAAGATGTAAAAAGGAATGTAAACGTGGACACAAACATGGGTGAAATAGTGGACACAAAATTATATGCAAAAGTGGATCCAACAATAGTAGATGCAAAAGTAGGTGAAAAATGAGATGCAAACCTAATGTGAAAAAGGATGTAAAAGGGGACACAAAAGAATACACAATATTCGATGAAAACTTGGACACAAAAGAGGATACAAATGTGGATGCAAGAGTGGAAGCAAATGTGCATGCAATGGTAGATGAAAAACATAACACAAATTTTGGCTCAACAAATATGGATGCAAAAGTGGATACAACAAAAGAAACAAAAGAAGATGCAAACTTGGATGAAAAACAAGATACAAAAAGGGGTGCAAAAGTGGACGCAAATGTACGTGTAACAGTGGAAACAAAAATGGATGAAAAAATGGATGCAACAGAAGTAGATGCAAAAGTGGATACAAAACAAGATACAAAACTTGATGCATAAACCCAACACAAAAGTGGATTTAAAAAAGAAATGCAATATTTGACGCAAATTTGGATACAAAAGAGGATGAAAACATGCATGCAAAAATGGAAGCAAATATGGGTTGAATAGTAAGGGTAAAACATGGCACAATTGTGGCAGAGCAAAAGTGGATGTAAAAGTGGATGCATTGATAGATGCTAAAAAAAAAAAAAAACAAACAAACAAACAGACAAACAAAAAACAAAAAAACTTTGATGCAAAATGAAATGCAAAAAGGGATACAAAAGTGGACGTAAACATGGGTGCAACAATGGGTGAAAAGGTGGAAGCAACAAAAGTTGATGCAACAGTAGGTGCAAAATGATACTTAAAATCTGGTGCAAAACATGATGCAAAAGTGGATAAAAAAAGCGACGCAAAAATAGATGCAAACGTGGATGCAAAATTAGAAGAAAAAGTGGGTGCAAAGGTAGGTGCCAAACTAGGCACAAATTGTGGCACAACAAAAGTGGATGGAATAGTGGACACAATAATAGATGCAAAAGTGGATGAAAATGTGGACACAAAACAAGATGCAAAATTAGATGCAACAAAAGTAGATTCAAAACTACACAAACCTTGATGCAAATTAACTTGGTGCAAAAGGGGATGCAAAAATGGATGCAAAAAACAATGCAAAAGGGGATGCAAAAAACAATGCAAAAGAGGATGAAAAAGTTGATGCACATATAAGCACAAAAAAGTGGATGTAATAGAGGATGCAAAAGTAGGCAAAACAAAACTTAGGTGCCAAACTTGATGCAAAACTTGGTGCAAAGAATGGTGCAAGACTTGGTGCAAAACTTGGTGCAAAACCTCATGCAAACCCTGATGCAACACCTAGTGCTAAACTTAGTGCAAAACCTCATGCAAATTTTGGTGCAACACCTGATGCTAAACTTGGTGCAAATTTTGCACTATATTTGATAAATGGATGAAAATAGCACCAAAAATGGGCTCTAGATGCAAAAAAGGAAGCAAAAATGGATGCTAATCACATGGTTTTGTTGTAGTGTCACCAACAAGATTGGCAAGTTATATTACGTCGATGCATTGGCTTGTTGGACAAAAGAGTGGCATGGTTCTTGAATGAAGCAGATTTTACAGGAGGTCTTCCGACAGATTTGGATATATATTAGGGCATATTCTCAATTAGACAACAAGTCGATTATTTTGGAATCCCATTCAGATGCTTAGAATTTCATGAAATGGGGCATATGATTTTTGAATGCCCTCTTTGAATTGGAAGGGATCACCATCAGAAGAATATACATGACATCTGGATGAACCGAACTCCTACATTTCCAATCATGAACAAGGTACTTTGGTGTCAGATAGAGACCCATAAATGCCTACCCTAGAGATGGATCCTACATACAACCCCCTCCATAGTCATAAGACATGTCTACACCTAGATTATGTCCAAGTTGACAAATTAGAAGATTCCCAGAACTCTCCATATTGGCACAACATGGCATACAATACTAAGGACAATGCCTACAGTCCCATGTCCTTGTCTCACTACCATCGAACCAAAGGTAAAGCTCATACAACAACTTCCGATCAGATGCCTCAATCATTATCTCCTCCATGTAACAAGGATGGTTACACATCATTTTATCACCATGGCACTTGATCGATATAAATGGATTTATCGCCATTTGTGAACATGTTCCATTGAAATCCCCTAGAGTTAAAACAATAAAAAATCCCTTGAAGAAGATGAGAATTTTGGGAAAATGGCTTGTATACCTTATTAAGTACGACCTGTGCACTTTTCCTAGAAGTTTTTGTGTATTCATTGTACTTATCCCTGAGAACAGCGCATAACTGCACTTTTTTTGCCACCATAGGTCATGCGGGTGAATCAAAGAAAAGTAAAAATAAAAAGTGAGATCTAGAAGCACTGTTGGGCGAATATATCCCAACTGAAAGCTCCCAGGTCATATCTATTCAAGCCAAACCCCTTAGATGATGGACCTAATTCCATTTTGTCAAGGAGAGTTAATCCCCTAATTAGGGGATCTCATCCTCCTCTTTTGGATATGAAACTTCTTCCCTTTGACGTATAAATTGACTAGAGGGTAGAGCGATTGAGGAGGTAAAAAAAGATAGACTTATGATGTTGAATTGAGATTGTAAGGCTTATCATCTAAGGAAAGGGTTGGAAGCATTTGGGAGGAACCTCATGACATCAATGCAAAGTTTGTAAGGCTCTTCTATATCCTTGAATTAATAGAAATGAATCCTTTTTTCCATTGTATTGCCTTACTAAAATGATGAATCATTTATTCTTTAGATATTCAATAAGGCAATTTCTTTAATCTCCTTGATCATTAGATTAAGCTTGTTTGAATTGTTATGTTGCATATGCCTTTGATCTTTCTTATGTTTGTGGTTGTAGGTATTTTCAAGCATTAAGAAGCTACATCAAGACAAGTGGGAATCTTCATCAAGAATTTCACAAATAGGTGAGAGGCTTATTCACCATCTTTTACACTCATAATTCAAATGAAGTAAGCTTAGGGAAAGAGCTATTCAATTGTTTGTTTGTTTCTAGTTTCCTTTAGGATCTAGGGAGATTGCTCTTGTTAGCAAGAGGGATTTATCTGCCTAACAAATTGGCGACCATACTAGGGAACATTATTGTTCTCTTCTCTTTTCTTGGTTTTTCTTTCTGATCTTCTGTGTCTAGCTAGACCTGAGTCTTAGCAAATTTATGATCATTCATATCCTTTTTGTTTGATTGCTTTCTTTTTATTTTTCTTGGATTTCCCATACCTGCACAATTTTTGTTCATACACAGAGCGCATATATGTGCAATTTGTGCGTTAAGCAACTTGAGCATGCGCACTAGTTTACACTACTTACCTACGCAGTTCCTAGAAAAAAAAAATATATTTCTTCTACCCAGAATATAAATTGTGGTTTTTGAAAGTGTCATCATATTTCTTTCAATTGTCCAATATCTTTTTGAACTTGTTTGAGTGTTTTATCAAGTCTTTCTGAGAAATTGGCCCCTTTTGCAAAATTGGATAAGGTTTTGTCTAGCTTTTTTGTTGACTGATCAAAAAGAGATAGGTTGTCTTCAAGATTACCATATTTTGTCTTTTTCTGTCAAATATACCAGATCCATTATCAATCTTGCTTATTTATGAAGAAAATATTTGTTTAATTGCAAATTAGGGTTTCTCATAAATTAGAGTGTTTTATGAAGAATGCTTGTCATTTTTTAATGATAAAAAGAATTTATTTCTTTTCAATTCTGAATTCCTTCATAATTTCACTTTTGGCATCATTATTTATAAGCATTCATTAGGAAAATGCATTTTTTCCAACTCTTGTTTGATTCCTTTGTGTTTTGAAAATTTCAAGTGATCAATCATAAAGGACATTTTTAGTTTGTTTGTTCTTTAGGCTAATTTGAAATCTTAGTTTATTTCTGCATCTGGATTGCATTCAAAGTGAAATTGACTTGCTTGTGAAAATAATTTTAAGTTAATTTTTGAGTTTCACATTTTTTATTTGAAACAAAAATCAAAGAAACTCTCACTTTCTCATATATAGGATTTCATTGAACAATAGATTACAAATTACATGTTCGATTACATTAGAATTCTGAATCGAGTCATAATATCATCAGTTTCACTCTCATTACCTATTGAGTAAATAACCGCTTAATAACAAAACATTAAATAAAATCAATTAGTATTTTACATTTTTTTTAGCACTCTTACCACCTACAGTAGCTTAAGTGTATGGCTTTGGAATAGGGAAGGAAGTAAACTTTCCAAAGCTACAAACAGACAATAGAACCTTGAGTTATGGAAAGAAATCCAATTATTTCAGTTTTTCTCTGGGATGCTCTTCTTATACATGAGTTAAGCATGTCGAGATCATGTCAGATCTGGTGAAGTGATCATACCCACTTCATTGGCAATGATAGAGCAATTTTCACATATTACAATGATGCCGAAAAGTAATTGGGGTCACTTGAAAGTAAACCTTCAATTAACCACGTTGAGGAACTTTCAAGGGGATTGAGCTTTTTTACCCTGCCTTTGCGTGTATGTCTGATTTACGACTATCCTCCCGGGTGAAATTGTTGTAGTTGGTAAAAGTAGTGACCATAATCCTAGGGCTCTACCTAAGGTGACAACAGAGGGAAGGTCCTATTGTACCTGGAACAGACATTGACTAGACTCACTTGGACTTTTTGGAGGGTAATCTTTGCTGGAGATGGCATAAGCAAAGTTACTTGCACCAGACTGTTTCATTAAGCAGGTTGTCAGGGTAACTGGCTCCAAACACTCATATCTATAAATATTTTCACTTTGATCTTTGTGACGTTGGATTTCATCACCAACTAGTAAATATTGATCTCTGTGAAATGTGAGTTTGTATGGTTTGAATTCCTAGATTTATTAGCGCGTGTTACTTTATTTGTTTTTTCACTTTCTAGAGACTTTAGGTGTAATTTTGATATTGTGTGAATTATTAATTCATAAAAAAAAATCATCATGGCTTAATTACCAAGAAAATCACGTAGAATGTTGCGTCAACCCCTTGAATATACACCGAGTCAGCTAGAAAAGATTAAAACTAAAAATTCAAAATCAAAAGGATCCGGGACTACAAATGAACCTGAAACTTCTACTATTATAGAATCTGATGTAATAGGAACTGAAGTAAATCAACCAAAAACGTCTACTATTCTAGGACCTGAAGTAACAGAATCTAATTTTGATCGACCTCAAACACTAGAATCACACTCATAAGTAACTAATCCAATAGTTACCAAACTTATTCAATCGGAATCAGATACTGGTGAAACTACAGACTCTCAATTGACCAAACTAGATATCGAAGAACCCGAGTTTGACATTTCTGGAACTGAATCACCTTCAACTACTTTTATCCCTACTCCTCCACGATCACTACGAGTAAAACTCCTTATTATTGATAGTCTACCTCCTGATCTTATTAGTATCGAAGAAATTGCTTCTAATGAAGAGGAAGAATTGCTTAATATGCCATTTTTTACTAGTGACAAAATTGATTTTTAGGAACTTCTATTTTCCCCTTTCCGACCTAACCCTTGGTATTTTACACCTTTGAACTTTTTAGGTCAAGGAATTCTACGATACACTACTCCTTATTCTACCGTACCAGGTTTTGATTATTCTAGAATCATTTCTGGAGCCATGCCGTTAGATACTTCTATGTTTTCTACTCCTCCATAATCAACTTTATATGGTGGCCCATCAGTGCCCCCTAGATATCAATATTTTTCTAGGACATATTCAGGATCTTCTCCCTCAAGTCAACCTTTAACGATGTCAACTAGTTTAACTAATCCTACACTTCAAGATTTGACATCTGATCAGTACATAAACATGATTTCTGAAAACGTAGGTAATCCTCAAACAAACCCAACAGGTGGTTATTACCCGCGTGGGGGGAAACCATCATATCCTCCTCCAGGAGGACAACCTTTAGTTGGAACTTATCCTACAGGTGGAGGGCAACCTCATACAGGAAATTATCCACTTTCTGGTCAGATCCCTCAAGCCGGTTTGGGTCAACCTATTGTATCTCAACCTATTGTTAGTACTTTGTTCCCTGGGATGCACACTATCTAAAATTCATCGTATAACCAACATCCATTGCCAGTTTCTCCTCAAGTGCCCAACTATCAACCTATTCAACTTGTTGGACAACCTATTCATCAAATCCTTGTTCAAGGCATTCCCATTAAATTCCAACAGTCTATTTAGGGTAATCCATCGACACCTATTCAACAACCACTGCAAATGTTGGGCACGGGATCCCCCCAAGGCAAGTTTTGGGGCATAAAGCCCAAGTTTTGACTAAGTCCAATGTAAATACTCCGCGATTTGTGGGCGCAGAGTGCGAAGTTGTAATTAAGTCATAGGGTTGTCCGCCCTTATTTTTGTAATGTAATGTCGGCTTGAGAGTTCTACCCATGGTTCGTGGACCATGGGATTGTATAAATAGAGTGAGGCTCTAAGTTGTAAAGAAGTGAAGTAGAAGTTAATGGAAAAGATGATGAAGCATTGAGTCTAAGGTGTAAAGTTGTGTCTGTGGGTAGTAGAGTAGGAGAAGGCCTTGTAGCTAAGTGCACAGAGGCCTAGTAGTCCGCAGTTGAGTGCACGGACCCCTACAGCTGAGTGCGTAGGGTAGGTTGAGTCTGTAACTTATTGAAGCATTAATAAAGAGAAGTTTTACATTATTTATGTGTATCTTTTCTTGTTTTATGCATTGAAGTATATCGGGTATGAATTGCAAGTTTACTATTTATTTATTGCGCAAACTTATATGAATGTGTTGAATAAGTGAATATAAGGTAAAATATATGTTTACATGAAGATAACTAACTCTTATAAGAAGATAAGTAAGATCTATGGTGTAACTTGGGGAAATAGCACAGATCACTGCTTTAGCAGCGTGGAATCTCCTCAGCCCCTGGTTAGGGTTGCGCGAAGGAGAGTATAATAGAGCACAAAGACCTTGCAGGCCAAGAAAGTGCACGAAGGTATTCACAGTTGGACTAAATCGACCCCTCAAACATTTCAAGGGTGTGAAAACTTGGTTCTAGCATCCCCCCATACTGCTTCGAGTGAGACCTCAGTCCGCGCTCTGCGGGCTGTTGCCGAAAGGGCCAGTAGTATTGGGATTTGTTTGGCCTAATAACTTTGAACCTGGGTCAGGCCCCCTCAAGCCAACAAATGGTTTTGTTGCCGAGACCGGAATCTGCATAGAGATGTATAACATTGTATCATTGGAATCCCACTAAGAAAGAAATTGAAGGTTGGTTGGACAGGATAATTCATGAGTTCGCAGTGCAGGAGAATAGGAATCCACGACTATCAAAGGAAGAGTGGTTAGACTACTACTTGTACATAGAGGTCCACGAAATTTTCTTCGCATCTTTCCCTACTGAGTTGTACGAGTGGATCGTGAAGCTAGAAGATAGCCAAGGAAGGTGGAAGCTCGATAATCCTATTGTGTGGACCCTAGAGTTGGTGCACAGATTGGAAGCATTAGAGGATAAGATCGCGTGCACTGTTGGTCACTGGCTCGATCGGATTATCAGAGGATTCACTACTGAGTTCACGGTAGATACTTTAGTTAGCTATAGCGAGGCAGAGCGACGATTTCTCAAAGGATCGTAAGGTAAGTACGTAAAGTCTCTGAATAGTTGGATTAAGATGTTATTGTGTGAAAAGAGGGTTATGCAATTACCTTGATGTTCGAAGCCACGCGAAGTGGAAAAACCTACAAAAACGAAGGAAGTAAGCGACCAGAGAATAGCCCTTTGATTTCACCTCCACGAAGGGACGAGGAAGAGCTCGCGAAGGAATCACCTCAAAGTGTGATAAATTTGATAAGGCAGAGGATTCTGCACATACCACCCCCACCCACACCACCGCCAGCTTCACTGCCTTCACCTCCATCTTTTCCCGTACCACTGTTGCCACCACCACGAGTCAATATGGAAAGCATGATAAAGTTGCCTATGTTCAAGGGAGTAGGAAATGAAGATCCTGACCATTTTTGGTTCGTGATAAGAGCCGTATGGGAAGCACAAGGACTTACAGATGATAATATAAAGAAAGCGGTACTAGTCAGCGCTCTGCAGGATCGCGCACTAACTTAGTATATTAAGCATTCTAATGACAATCCGAATGCGGGAATCACAAATATCCAAATTGCGTTGAACAAAGAATTTAGCAGGTCGAAGTCAAAGGCGCAGTCGATCATTGGATTCAAAGAGATCACAATGCTACTAGGCAAGACTCCATGGGAGTTGGATCAGAGACTGAAGTGCACAATTCGCGAAGCTAATATGACTTTGAAGGATGGACAACACCGCAAATGGTTTTTAGCATCGCTAATGATGCATTTGAGGAATGTGTTGTCACAACAAAGGTTAACGACTCAGGCAGAAGTGTTACACTAAAAATTGTCACCGTGACTATCTGCAGTTAGTATGGCTCCATCAACAGTCATACTATCCTCCTTGTCAAGCCTTATACCTCTGCTCTCCATGTCAAACTTCAAGAAAGAGAGAAAGTCATTAAAAACCATGTTTATCTCTGGGTACGAAGGTTCTCTCTACCTTGCCCGCGTGTACGCATCCCAAGCTCATTGTACCTACATACTTGTACGCTATGTAAGTCAAGGGATGGGCGCGTACTCCTGTAAAGGTCAAAAGACGCGAGTTTCATCTTAAAAAAGTTACTTGTGGTCACTTCTAGAGCATTCTAGAAGATTGTTTGACGTGTATTGAGCGCCTCCAGATGCTTCATGCATCCCTATGAAAGAGGAACTTATCCCATCAAGAGAGGAGCTACCCCATCCAAAAAGGGGAGTATCCCATTGATGTTGGACTTTAATAACTTCCTCTAGAGCACTATAAATACAGGCATTGGGCCAGAGGAGGGGAGGTTGAAAGCTAAACATTCCAAAGGGTAGATGCTGTTGGAATTAGGACTTCCTTGTAAAGCTTGTAAGGAGAGATTCCCATCCTTTCTTGTTTCATTTGGAAGTGGGTGAGCTTGTCAAAGTAGAGGAAAACTCTTGCTGGACCCTGGGAGGAACTTGCACAAAACCAAGGCTCAGGTTGTAATGGTTTCTTTTTTGTTTCCTTAATACAAATAAGTCCATTCTTCTCAATGATTTGTTGTTAATGAATTGTTTCATATACTCCTTGGTCTATATGTTGAATATGTTTTGTTTTATGAGATATCAGGTGTTATGTAATCATTTGATTGTTAGTGTATGCAGGTTTCGAAGTGAAGGAGGAGCTCATCTGGATCAACGAAGCTAGACTACTACAACAGCGTTGGACTTCAGGTAGGATCGAAAAACACTTGGTTTCTCATATGATAATGCAAGTTTAGAGAAGGATTGCTCTTAATTGTCATGTTTGTCACTAGAAGTCTTAGGCTCCTAGGGAGGTTAGTTTTGTCAGCAAAAATAACTTTTTCCGCACGACAAATTGGCGACTCCGCTGGGGAATCCATTGATGCGATTGATTTTTCCTTTGAGTAATACTCCGATCTGAAAAGAGTCATTTCTTTCTTGTTTTTGATTGTTTGACTGTGTTTTTGGATGGGCTAGCTTAGAGTTAAGTTACAATTTAGTTTTTCTTAATTTTTCAGTAGTACGCACCCTCTGAGTTAGACACAGTGCGTACCTGTACGCACTGTATCTTTGTACATAGAGAGTGGACGCACCTGGTCAAACAGGCTTCCTGTGTACCCTGTCAAAATTGAGAAAATTTCCATTTTATCCATTTTTCCCTTTAGATTTTGTTTTCATTTAGTCTTTACTACCCAGATCCACTGGTTATCTATCAAAAATCTTCACCTGAACTTGTTTCATCGATATCGAGAGTTTTAGTGAAATTCATTGAAGTTTTAGCCTTAGGGTTTGATTTTTGCATTGGTCCTATAGTGACTTTGACCTTAGAAGTTCTGGAACCTTAGATCTCTCTGGTTTTGTCAGTCTTCTTAGGAGTCAGACCAGTCGTAAAGTCTACCCGCGTGAGCGACCTACCTTTGTGTTGCTTCTTTGCGAAATTTCAATATAGCTTGTTCATTTAAAGTTGTGAATTTCATTTTCAAAAAGAACAAAAAGAGTTTGAATTTTTGTTTTGATTAGTTTGTGATTCTGCATAAACTAGCCTTGGTTTGATTGTTGCCGAGTAAAACATCCCGGAATCATCTTAGTAGGCTTTTGCCTCTTAGATTTACTTTTAGGTAAATTTCCTTTTGATTTGCTTTTGAGTGAGTTTTCATAGATTTTATAGATCTTGAAATTGCTTTTGATTAGATTAGTTTTACATGCTTTATTAGATAGGAAAAATACAAAAAGATCTCCTTTGCAAAGTTTGTTTTTAAAGTAGCATTTGAAGTTTTTGAAAGAGAAAGGAATTTTTCGTGCAAGTAATGAGTGGTCATGTTTTGTGCGCTTTGAAAAGATAAAGAGACTGTTTCTTTGATTGTCTATTAAGGAAGTTGCTTTTATCAAAAGATTGCATTCTCTCAACTCTCTTAATTAGGGAATTCATTGAAAAGAAAAAGTAGCGTAAATCATCCTAGGTGCATCTTTTTAGTGAATTGGATTCGAGTCTATACACCATCAGTTTCATCTCCACTACCTTTTGTCTTAACGAACAACCATTAAAATCAACGCTTAAAGTAAAATTAACTTAGAAATTTTAATTTTACTAGGGCTCTGAAGCACCAACATAGATCAGGCTAGTGTCTTGGAGTAGGTGAGTAATTAACTCTCCAAGACTATTAAACCAAACAAGTAGCTTATCTTGTGATAGGATAAATCAAGCTGTTGCATTTATACTCTGGGAAAGCTCCTCTTAAAGGAGAAGCACGAGCTCGTGTCCGAACCAGTG